>JAKSZP010017131.1:0-248890 GCA_022478985.1 Massospora cicadina
TTTTATTGCTTCACTCTCTTTTGTTCCACAAGAGAAAGATTAGTTGTTACAAATACAGCTGGTAGTTATGTAGGATAAGCTGCGTATTAAACTTCTTAATACTAATTGTTTCACTACAATTGATGTTAACTAAACCTAAGGTACTTTTTCTGCACAAAGATTATGTAGACCTTCGCTATTTTTTAATTGCGTAGCGTATAATGTTATTTTATAACTTATGTTCTCAGTTTACAACCTTACTGCTCCTTTAGTAATTGTTTTAAACTAGTAGATCCCACCCTAAAAGAGCATACTACGGGCTTACTCTGCTAACTTAGATCTTAGTTGTTGGTCTTCTGGTTGATTTAATGTGAAATCTATTTTATACACATATTGATACTTTTATAATATATTATGATACCAAAAAGGGTAGATCTCAGATCACTAATTTGATATTTAGAACCATAAACTTTATTGAGCTTACAACAAACCTAATTCCTATAGTTTCACCATCTATTTTACATAGTCTAATCTTTGGATACCCGCTAAATCAATATCATAAAGCTAACTTATCATAAGGTCTTTCAATTGTGTTTGTACTTCTATCTATATTTGTTAATGCTAAAGTTTACATATTTTAGTCAGTACATAAAACTTTTCCCCTTTAGCATATATACCTTTTTTTAGTTCAATTTCAACATCTTGCATTTCAATTTCAACATTTAGCATTTCGATTTCAACATTTTGCAATCTGATTTCAACCTTTTACAAATCAATTCCAACATTTTATACTTCAATTTCAACATTTCATACTTTAATTTCAATATTATACTTCAATTTCAACCTTTTGTGTTTCAATTTCAATATTACACTTAAATTTCAACATTTTACACTTCAACTTCAACTTCAATATTTTATATTTTAAATTAAATATTTTATAATTCAATTTCAATATTTTTAGTTTTAGTGATTGCATCATATCTAGTTCTAACTGCAGACTCATTGATTTCCTCGCATCAGTGTTTTCTTTTGATAGATTATAATGTGATATAAGGGATTTATAAATATTTTTAAAAATAAAAAAAGAGTGGGAATTAATATGCTTGCACTATTTCAGCAGGAATAATAAAATAAAAATATCACTAAAAATTGTGTTGATATTAAAATATAGAATGTTGAAGTTGAAGTATAAAATGTTGAAATTGAAATGCAAAATGTTGAAAACAAAGTAAAAAAGGTATGTAATACAGATCAACTTTATGACACTACTTAAGGTATAAGTCATGTCTGGAGCAATATTTATGCATATTAATATGGTAGCAAAACTTTAAGCGTCTATTTATAAGATTTACTGATACTATTTAGACTTCACATCTAGCATTAACACAATTATATATCTTTTTTTATCTAAAATTGCTATATAGTATGTTACAAGGAACCAAAATTGAAATATGAAAAACGAGTTTATAGAGATTTGAGTTAAAAACTACTACTAAGTCTCTAATTGTGTTATAGAGCTAACATAAAAAGTTGTAATTAATGTGATAATATTGCTTCTTTGGAAATTTATCTAAGGTATACTAAGCTAGGCTTAAAAACCACATGGCAACTATCAGTAGATTTATAATAGAAGTAACGCCAGGCACTTTTATATTTTTTTAGTACTAGATGGTGCACTTTTATATTTTTGATTACTCTAATTGGCCCTAAAAGACTATACTGTTTGTAACTATCCAAATTATGAAATCATGGTTTTGTATCAAGAAAATTTTATCAAGGTACTAAAATAAAATTTCTTAGAAAACTTTTAAAAACTCAACTAATAAATATTAATGTACAAGTACATTTTAAGATAAAATATCTTTACTACAAAACAAATCCGAGAACTAAACTTTTTTATAGATCATGACTACCTTATTTTTTTGATAATGCCACATAATGCTATCCTTCACCTCTGATGCCACAAAGATTTTTATGGATAATATTGAATATTTTACTATAAAATTTGATGATAGATTATATTTAGATAGTTTAATAATGTTAGTAGACCTTTATATATTTAGATAATATCAACATTTATAGATTTAAGAGCTGTAAAGTTCCATCACATTGTAATATTGCACCCTATGTTCTGATATACTAAACTTTCTTATAATCATCTCAATATGGTATAGCTGATTATGGTATAGTTGATTGAATTTATATAATGAAATAATTAATTCAAACAACTTTTTGCTCATATACAATATCCATAATTACAAGTGAAGCTATTTAACTAATCAAATTTAAATGCAATTTAAGTAAAGATAGATATCTAACTCATGTTAGGCTTTTTCTGATTTAAAGTAGCTAGTTGTACTCACCAAATCTGATCTAGATATTAACTTGGATGGTAAAACTTGTCATCTGTCATGAAAAATTCTACCAGGTCATCATTACTAGCTTAGTAAATTTTTAGGAATAGGTAGTCCAAAGACTTAAACTAGAATTTATAAATCATACCATTTAAAAATCACTATAGAATATAAATATAAGATTGATTTAAATTAAGTCAGAGCTTATATGTAGACAAAAAATATAAGCTATTTATTAATGTAGCCTTATAACTATAATGAAAGATATTTCTTTAAGCTAATTGATATCTTCTACAATTTTTGTAAAAATACTATTAAGTTACAATTAAATTGAGTAATTGATACTTTAAAGGATGTTTGTAGTGTTCAATCACCTTTTATAAAAGTGCTTTAGTAAATGAAACATTATTTAACTGATCAGTTATGGTCAATAGATTTGTCATGATTCTTCTACATCTAAGTCTGTCTACCAAGTTTGCCTAATTTATATGATATAGAGTATACTAAAAGTTACATATATCACTTTATAAAATTCAATCTAGTATATGAACAATGAAACCTAATTTTTTTTTGTACAAAGGATGTAAAGTAAATAATATCATAGAATTCTTATGGTATCATAAAACCAGTGCTTATGTAGGGCATCATTCAGAGATAGCTTGTTTATGCTCATTTGAGGAAACCTAACATAATGTGACTGTTTTGATGACCTAACACTAACTTTTTCTTAGAGAATTTTTGGATACATCTAGAAAGAAAAATAGTCTTTGCATTTGAAAAGCTTTTGTGTGAAGTAATCTAATGAAGAATAAGGTATTGGCAGCTAACATTACAATAGATATCTTAATAGACATATAAGATATTTAGATTGAAAATATAAAGTATATAGAAAGATTATAGTCAGTTTAAAATTATTTGAGGTGGGTCAACCTTGGGACAAATATACCACACCAAGAATGTTTTCTAGCCAGTACAGGTCTCAAACTTAAAACCTGCACTTGGGGTGGAAGCAGTTTTACCCACTCAGCTAACCACCCTTAAGATTATAGAATATAGTCAGTTTAACTAAATATAAATAGGTGGCTCTATATGATAAAAAATAAGACCGTTGATTAACCACCTTGTGTATGTAACCATATTTCCTTATTCACATGGTGTAGCACTAAAATTAGCAGTAGGAAAAATGTATGAGAATAATATTTTCTAAAATGGGTGACATATTGTCAGCAAGTATTTATGCACAATAGTTACCTTGTCAAAATAATTTTGCATATCAGTCATCAGGATAGCTTGATTATTAATTCTTTTATCAAATAACTAATATTTTTGCTATTAAACAAGATTTTTCATTATATATAATAACAACTAATATGTAAAGACATCTGAGGTGCTTCTCAGGTCTCCAAAATGGTGCATTATATCCTTTAAATTTCACTGAGTACTGCATGTGTCAAATAACTACAAGTTAATCCATCATAGCACATACAACTTAGGGGCAGGACTTAATATTAAATTTATCATTAAGAATAGCAGCATACATTTTACATCATTATTTATGTTAAATAAAATTATGGCACATGATTAATATAGTGCTGTTATGTAAATCTAAGTAATAAAGGTAATAATATTAACATATGCACCTTAGCAGCAAATATATCAACTATCAAGAGAGACATTTATAATAATATGTGGAATGATTTTAGAAGTTGTAATAGGTGAATGATAGTTATCAATAAGGTTAAAGCTATATTAACTTCTGATATTGAAGCATCCAAAATCTAAACCATAATAAATCTTATGCAGCATCATATTGCTTTTAGATTGATGTAGAATATTTCTGCCTTTTAATAAAATTCTACTTATATAATATTACATACAATTGTGCAGATATGAGACATTGCTCATACAGGGTTGAACAAATTTTGCTGATATCCTTTAATTCAAATTGTCCAAATTCTTTTTACCATATTTGATGCATATGTATTAAAATTAAAATAAAGTCTAGCCAATGACAAATACTGAGCTATGCATAAAGTCCTGCAAGTAAGTAAAATTTTATGACATGCTATATATTTTACTTATCTACATGTAAATTTGGTTTGTCAAGTGGAGAGTTTGCCGCTTTGTTAATGTGTATTGTTTTCTTTCTTAATTTCTGGCTGTTGTCTAATATAGTTAGTACTAAGAATTAATGATTTAATATAAGGGATATGTGACTATATGATGATTATTAGGTAAATTTCAGGTAGTCAACACTAGTTTTTACAGTAATGAGATAATGCACTGACCTTATCAACACTCATATAGGTTGTACATTGTAATTAAAAAATGTAATTGATAACTAAAATCAAACTTCAATAAAATCTATTGTAGTACTCCTTGGAATTTTTGGAGTTGTCCTCAAGGTGTTTATAATATAGTAAATTACACTAAAAATTCTTTGATAAATAAAATCATGTATAACCTTCAAAAATTTTTGTTAGAAAATAATGAGATACTTTACTTTTTATACCCTCTTAGAAATCAGATAATGATAACTTTTCTAGAGCTCAGTTAATAATGGTAGGAAGATATTAGTATGGAAATTACATGAATCCTGTTAATTCTACTGTGGATAAGATTAATACTATATCTTTGTAATGCACCTTAGTTTAAAATGATTGAGCTTAAAAATTTTAATTTTTTATACTTTGTGATGATATGTGGATGTGATAATTCTATACTAAGCATGTAAGTTAAAACCCTTGAAAACATTGGCTAGTAGTTTACCTAGCCCTTCTATGTAATTATTTGTAAGATTACTCTAAGCTTCAAACAGAATTTTTATAGCCTTGAAAGTGAGTCTTTCATATGTCTTTTATCTTTACTATTGTCTCCAGTTTTTGAATTAAAGATGAGAATTCCTGATTCAAGACCACATTTTGCTTAGAGTTGATCTATTAATTATAATACATCTGCTGCTCTAAGCTAAAAGAGCACTTAGTAAACTTCTATCTCATTGTAAAAGATGAACTAGCCATTTTGTAAGATATAGAGGCTTAAGTACCATTGCATATAACTGTAAAATTATTTATGTTAAATGATTAAGAATCGCTGTTGTGTTTATAATAGTTATAACTTAGAGCTTCTAATAGTAGATTTTTACCTTTGTCTCATAGTAGCACTTAGAGCACAAATGTCAAGTGAAGATGTACTGTTGAATGTAACCTGCAAATGATTTATATATAAACTACAGAAAAACTATGTATCAACACCTTTTACTAATGTGGTCAATAATATTAGAACGTAAAACTTCACTAGATATTGAAAAATAAAATCTACATCATTGATATAGTGATGCGAAATATTGTTAGAAATAATTAATTATACTAATACTTCACCTTAACATACCATCAACTTGGTAGGTAAGTATACAATAACCTAATCATAAAGTCCATACTTCTTACAAGTATTTACATCCTTAAGTATTAGGTCATAAAAAACTTATCAAGTACTAACTTGATAATTCTTTCATGATTAAATGCACAAAACTGATGATTTAAAATATGAAATCCAAAGTAGACAACTTCTTGTGAACCATATCATCTATTAATTGGTATGCCTTGCGTGACCTTATAGCTATTTCAAACCAGATAATATTTATTGATTTAAACCTTGAGCTACTAGAATTATGTAACATTTGTTCTCTATTATAATAATAAAGTTTATAATTGTGTGCATTCTTGTAAGGCCGTTAACACTCATATGAAGAGTATTGGTTATTATACACAGTTTATATAATAGTTTTTCAGTTGAAGACACATTGGGTTAATCTTTAAATGAATCCATCATGTACTGTATCCACCCCAGTAAATATTTTCTGTGACATTGGTTAAAGTGGTTAAATATATTATAAAAGATCCCTTCAATGCAATAAGGACTACAAGATACCCTTCTTTATATTATTATTTAATTCTGCTTTTTTATTTCTTGTTGTATTAAGTTTAGCATTCTTTTCCATTCTTGTCAAGTTTTCCATAAATTTGTTTTTTAGCTTAATATCAAGCATTATAATAAAAAAATGGTAAATTACCTAAGAAAGCATAATAAAGTGATTTAATTAGGAACTCTTTGAGTTTCACAAGCATTTTTTTGATTTTAGTAAAAAATAAGCTCTTTTTTAAGCATACAAGAGGTTCATTAGAAAATGTAAACTGAAAAATAATTGATTACAATACCTTAATAGTTTTCAAACTTGATGTTATTAATGTTCTAATATCATTGAACCCTAGGGCAGAATCTAACCCTTTCAAGGAGTGTTTATCTTGTCAATTCATAATGTTGAAAATTATCTCAAATTTGAAAAAGCATTCTATTGGAATTTTTTTTAAAATTTTATGTGTCTGGTAGAAAGCTTTCCAAATAGTCAAGATGCTTATAAAGGTTTTTTAGATTAGCGTTTAATCATCATAGTAAAGAATTGCACCGCTCTAAGTTGATCTTGGAGGAGTGTATAATCCCTTTTGCAGACAAGTAGATTTTGCTGCATATAATTGTGAAGTTTCTGTGGTTATAAAGCTTTAAGTAAATACAAAAGCATACTTTCTATAATTTTATGAGTATCAATTCATTTCCTAGTATTTAAATTCTAGCATTGCATATCAGATTTTTATAGACTCTCTCATAATTCAATCAAGTAATCTGAGGATCTTCAGCTATCAAGAGTTAAACATTTTTAATTAAGGCCAAGCTTTGGAAGTTATATAAAAGTATTACCGTTTAAAAAAGAAAACTTATGTAAGATCACCACAGTCTAGAATCACCCTCTTAGTAGCCTTCATCAGGTTAAACAACTACATACAATACAACTAAAAGCTGTAACATATTTACATCTATCTGTCTAATACTGGGTGTCACAGAGATCTTAACTATTGAATTAAGATGTATGTGAATTCTCACTACCAAATCTATGAACTTCTTTATAATATGTCCTAATGGTGGTTAAATTTTTTTGCCAGTCATCACTAGGTTACTACGCAGACAAAGGTGCTTAGAGAAAGCTATGTCTGCTGCATCTAAGGACTTTCTAAAGACACCCTTCCAAAAGATTCTTGACCTAAGGTATTTTTAGACTAAATCTTATTTTTAGTAAAAAAAACTATAGTACATCAAAAGCCTTTAATATAGATATCACTTACCATATCTAAGGTGATTTTGGAGATGGGAAAAAAGAAAGGAGAAAAAGAGATCCTATAGAAAACACATTTTACAATTGATGAAAAAAGAGAGTGACAGACTAAACTAGAAAAGGTATTTTTTCACTTACATTATTTACTATTCTATAGATTATTTGTTTTTAATATTAGAAAATCATGCGGAATTAGATGCATAATTTATAGTATTTGACATACCTTAATATATAAACTGAAGTTTTAAGATATATACGTTGGTATATTTATCTTAATAGTTTACTACATGATATGGATTAAAAAAGAACAAACTTAATCTGCTAATTAACTACAGTTGCTAATCTGATAAAAACTTGTGTCACATGTCTTAAATATAAAAATGACCGCTCAAACATAAAAAATATCCATCCATAAAGAACTTTATCAGTGACAAGTTAAAATAACTAAATTGCATCAGCTCCAGATAGCCTCTCAGCTTTTTACTATAATTTTAGCATGATCCCATCCCAATACCAGAATTTCTTAAAGAGAAAAAATTTGAATCTCAAGCTCCATCCCTAAAAGCTTTTCCATACTCACCCCTTATCCTATGGTTCCCTTGATGAAGATGTGAGCTTAGTAACCATTAGCTACTGTGTAAACATATTTTCTAAGAATTTAAATCATAAAGTTGGTTATGATAATGTAATTGCATAATAAAAGTATATGCCCTTATCTATGAGGCCTAGTAAAATCTCAATAGCTCTAAAAATCAACTTGCTTCAATGTCTTTATTTTATAAAGCAGAAATAGTGAAATTTAGTACCTTTGCGATCTAACAATTTACAGCATTGTGAAGATATTGAGCATAGTTTCATATGTTCTTCAAATTTTATCTAAACATATATCTGAGAGCATATAATTTGGCTCCTCACATCATTCATATGTGTACGTGATTTTATGTGTACATAATAAGTATCTAATTACTAGAAAAATTTGTTAAAAGTATAAAATTAGACTTTGTAATCTAATTATAGACTAAGTTTATCTTTTATATGGACTTTGAATTTAAACAAAAGGTTTCTATAAATAATTGATGTAATTGAAAGTTTGATTATTATATAATATCAATAGTCTCAAGGGACAAAAACATCTAGCTAACTTCCATTTGATGTTTCTATAGGAGGCTGTCATGGATGTGGCTGATAAGAATTAGACTGGGCTCCCAGTTGGGGTGTGCAAGCACCCAGTGGAAAGCCCAGAATGCCAAGGGCACAGCAGTCCAAGCGACTAGAAGTAGTGGAGATCTATTGGGGATGTGAGGAAAGTAAAGTTTCATTAAGTACCAAAGGCCCCAAGGCAAACCAGATGGTTGCAATGGGGGCAACAGCGAGTCTTGTGGGGGTAACCCCTAAGGGTGGGAGAGGCAGGGAGGATGATGACTCCTCCAGGGTTTGCAGTTGCTGGCCTTTGGTTTCAAATAGGTGAGTTTGTGCACCGGCAAGGGGCGGCACAGGGCCCACCGCGTGAACAGGGGTGCTGGCAGAGAGGTAAACGGACCCACAGTGAGTGTTAGGGCTGAGCCCCCTTGGGCGCGGTGCTCCAGGGCCCTCAGGTGGGTAAGACCAGTGGTGGACAAGCCAGGTGTGGGGGCTGAGTTTGCGAGCGCTGGGGCAGGGATGTTCTGGCACTGCTCCAATAGGGGAGCAGTCTCAGAGATTCCAGCGATGGAGAAAACAGATGGATTTGCATTAGATGGGTACATGAAAATGGATGGAGAAGCGGCTTTGTCATTGAGGGTGAGACAGTTTATGGCAGATATGATCCACCACTACATGGCGGGGTCAAGCAACTGGATGACCCAGTTGGCAATCATCAGGATGATTATTTGGATAATGGCGCGCTTTGCTGGATTAATCGGCGAAATTTTTGAAAAAATAAACAGGTGGAGGCCGCGGCAAGGTGTCTGGGGTATTCAGGTTTTATTTAGCACAAAGCGCGGGAAGATTAGAGAATGAACCAACAACTGCCCCTCAGCAGGGCAGTTGCCTTAAGTATGGGGACAATTGCATAGTGGGGATGCTGAGGGATTGGGGATCAGCTTTGGGATTTGGTTGGCTGGTGGGGAGGAGGGCAGGGGGGTGTCCAAAATCAAAAAACTTTTGCAGATTTTTCCAAATTTTTGGGGCCAAACTAGGTTGATGGTACCGATCTGGACCCTGACCATTTGAGTCAGCCTGTTGACATGGTTCAGATTCCCCAGATTTGTCCCAGGGGGCTGTGGCTTTGGTGCTGAGTCATTTGCAACCTGTCCAAATCTCAATCTGAATATTTGCATGATCCAAACTTCCAAATATGTCCCAGGGAGTAGGGGCAATTGGACTGAGTTGCTTGTAACCTGGTTCAAAACCCAAATCATGTGCTGATCTGATTTTTGGCCTCAACCAGTCCAGACCAGCTCCTCCAGCCCAGAATTTGCAGACCAGGCTTCAATACTAGTACTGGCTATTTCCTCAATATTTTGGCATATTTTCCCTGGTGAGTGAGGGGTCCCAGGGGCCTGCCCATAGCCCCTGGCTTGCATAATCTCCTTACAGGCCCCCTCTATTAGTCTTACCAGGATTGAGGAGGGGGAGGGGAGAAACCTGGTTGTCATTAGGGGAAGGGAAGTCACCCAGTGCTCGTCTACCACATGCGCCAAGTCACTCAACTGTGACAGAGGGTCCACTTGGGCCTTTGGACCCCTCTTGTCTGAAAGGGGTGTTGCTCCCTATCCAGTTGCAGGGGCTGGCCCCCAGGACTTGAACTACCCTTTCCTTTTTGATAGGGAGGAGGCCCCCACCTGGGGCATGGACCAAGACATAGTTCTTGTGCCTCTCTGGGAGCTTTATGGCCAGGATGGTCGCGATCTTCTGGGGGGATGTGGGCTGCCGGGTGGGAGTTGTGGAATTCTTCCATCAGGTTTTTGCAATTTGCACAATTGTGCGTGCTCACCCAGCTGTTCTCATTAGAGGGGTAGCCTTTCCAGGCAACCAGGTATTGAATGGATCTGAAAGACCTTTGGGAAGCCAGGATAGCCTCCACCTCCACTTCCTGGGATTCCCCAACGAGGATTGGCTCTAGTGATGTTGGCCTTTCCCCTTTGAAGGGGGTCAGGAGGGAGGTATAGAAGACATTATGCTGCTTCCAATAAGCGGGCAGCTTTAAATGGTAGGCTCTATTGCCTAAGTCTTTCTTGACCTTGAAGGGACCAGAGAGTTTGGCTGTGAGTTTTTGGGTGGGGGCTTTCAAGGGAAGATTGTGGGTGTCCAGAATGATGAGGGAGCCAACTTTGATCTCATGTCCAGGGAGGCGCTTCTGGTCAGCAAACTTTTTGTAGTCCTTGGAGGACTTTGTCAAATGTTCATGACCCAGGTTGTGTGTCTCACAGAGTGCACACATGCAGTCTTCAGCTGCAGGGACTGCTGAGGAGAGCTGGGGGCCAAGGAGAGGATTTGGGAGGGGGGCACTACAGTAGTAAGATGAAGCGGGCCCTCTCCACCATTGGGTGATAGAGATGTGTTCTGGCTGAGCATGTCTGGCAACATGTTCAGGGGGCCTTTTATGAATTCATATTTAAAATGAAACATGCATAGGTCCTGGTATGTGCAAGTTTGCTGGTGCCCCAACCTCTGGGTTATGCAGTAGTACAGTAATGCCTTATGGTCAGTCTGAATGATGATTTCAACTGGGCGCCCTGCAGGAGGTATCGCCAGTGGGTGAATGACCACGCCACTGCCACTAGCTCCTTGTCATATATTGGCCAAGCTTGTTCTGTGGAGATGAATTTGCGGGAATAGTAGGCCACTGGGTGCTCGACCCCCTCGTGCTCCTGTAGCAGTATGGCACCCACCACCACCAATGAGGAGTTGCAGGCTACTATGAAGGGGCGGGAGGTATCAGCATGCCGCAGGACCAGGGCAGTGAGGAAAACCTCTTTGATAAACTCAAAGGCCTGCTGGCATTCCGGGGACCACTTGAAGGGGGCGTTCTTCCCTGTGAGGGGGTGAAGGGGCGCCGCCAGTTGAGCGAGGGCTGAAGAGAATTTTTAAGAAGGTGATGGTGCTGAGGAAACTTTGAAGTTGTTTCTGTGATGTTGGAGTAGGCCAATAATGAATCGCCTCAAGCTTAGAAGGGGGAACAGCATATCCATCCTTCAGGATGAGGTTACCTAAGAAGGTAACTTCATCCCAGAAAAAATCTCACTTTGAGGGTTTTAAAAAGAGCCCTGCTTTGTGGAGGGCTGTCACCACTGCTTCTAGATCCTTGGAGTGTTGCTCTGGGGTAGGGGAGTGGATCAGAATATCATCAATGTGGGCTACAGAACGTGAGAAGCGCAAGTTCCCAAGCACATCATCAATGAGGCGTTGGAAGGTGGCCGGAGCATTCTTCAGTCTGAAGGGCATCACTCTGAACTGAAAAAGACCCCAGCGGGTGCAGATAGCTGTGAGCCACTCCTGTCCTCTCGCCACCCTCACCTGGTTTAAGGCGTTCACCAGATCCAACTTTGAGAAGACCTGGGATTTGGCAATGGCTTGGGTGATGGTTTGCTCTAAGGGTAACGGGTAGGGGTCAGGGATGGTGAAGTTGTTGAGGTGGCTGTAGTTGATGCAAGGGCGCAGGGTGCCATCTGCTTTCCTAGTGAAAACTATGGGGGAGGCGACAGGGGAATATTTCTTGATAAGCCACCCCTTCTCCAACATCTCGTCTAGACAAATCCCCAAAGCCTTGTCCTCTTCCTCAGTGTAGTGGTAGAGGGGGCAGTTGATCTTAACTAGATTGGCCGTCAGCTGAAACGTTAAATCATATTCAAAGTGTAGGGGTAGCTTGGAAGCCAGCGACATGTCAAAGATGGACTTGTAGGGGGTTAGAAAGTGGGGAAAGTTCGAAGGGAGGTCAATAGGAGTGGGATCAGGGGGAATGGAGCCAAGGGATGTGCCCAGGGGGAGGGTCTTTAACAAGGGAAACTATCCACTCAACTTGAGGTTTGAGAACAACAAGGAGTTTATCTGAAAGGTTAATGCAGACCTGCTGGCGCTGTCACCAGCCCACCCCCAAGATCACAGGATAGAGCAAGTTCTGTATGACTGAGAAGTGGTCACTAAACCCAAAAATGTGAACGGATAAATGCAATGGGCGTCGAATGCAGTAGAACTTCATGGGCTCTGATGAAGCGCCCAGGACTGATGAGGCTTCTTCCATCGCCAGGTCCAAGGAACGTGCCACACTGAGGTCAATAAAGTTGCCCACCGCTCCGGTGTCAAGGAGGGCTTGCACAGTGATTTTTCCTGACTCCAAGGGGAAGGAGATAGGGAACAAGAAGTAGGCTTGATCTTCTTTATTGGGATAGGCGAGAGAGAGGGCAGCCAAGGAGAGGGCATGACCCATCATCAGAAGAGATTGACCAAGAGGCGCCAGGCTGGTATGTAACTGAGGAGGGGTTTCTGCTTCATCCTTGTCCCAAATGGGGCAGCGAGGGTTGATGCATATGCCTGCTCCACTCTCTTCGAGGGGGAATCAGGGTTAACTGGGGAGATGATAGCGCCCAGGCGGGCAGGCTCCAAACTCTGGGGGGTCAAGGACCCACTCTTCTGATCCAGGGTGAGGGCAGGGGTGCGGCAGGCAAGGGTTCTTCTGAGGGGAGGTACCCAAGGTGGGTACAGAGGGGGCGCAGAGGGCGGCGAGGCCTGGAGGGCACTTCCCTTGGCCGCGGCCACTAGCAGGGGGAAGGGGTGGCACGCGGTACCTCAAGAGCTGTGACAGCACATGTGGGGGTATGAAAAGGCCTGGACCCGATTGCATGGGCCACAGAGAATGCAATTTCTAAGGACCCGGGGAGGGGGTCCCAAGATGCGTGGGTGGCCGCAGTGGGGTCCAAGGCAGCTCAGAAGGCGGAGATGGCGATTTTGGGAGGGATGGGTACAGTGGGAGCTAGGACCACAAAGGCTTCAATCAGGGAGGGCAGGTCCATGGCTGTATGTCCAGGTGTGAATAGATGGAGGAGGCGCGCTAGCCTAGACTCAGGGGCCTGGACCGCCAAAGTGACCAGCACAAGCAAAGGGGTGGGGTTCCCTGACTTAGCAGCGGAGCGGAGCACTCCCCTGACCCAGCAACGGACATCCCCATCAAGGGCATCAAGGAGAGCTACGCTCTGCTGGTTATTGGAGGGAAGGGGGGATTTTATTTCATCAGCAGTAAAGCACACCTGGAGTTCTGCCAGAACACCCAGGATTTGGTCAGCCACCTCATCAGAAGGGATAGGGGGGACCCCAACCCTATCATGTTGACTGATGGGGTGACACTTGTCGCCAGGGCTCAGTGGGGCAGGGACCAGTTCAGCACAACATGGTGGCACGCTTGGATGAATTAGGCAGCCAAAAAGCAGGAGAAGGCCAGGTCACAAAGGGAGAGCACGTTTAGAGTAATAACGTAGGCCAACGCTTCACCAGTGCCAGTGAGGAGGGCGGAGAAGGCTGAGGTTACTGGTCAGTTCATTATGTCATGGATGCGGCTGATAAGAATTAGACTGGGCTCCCAGTTGGGGTGTGCGAGCACCCAGTGGAGAGCCCAGAATGCCAAGGGCACAGCGGTCCAAGTGACTAAAAGTAGTGGAGATCTATTGGGGATGTGAGGAAAGTATAGGTTCATTAACATACCAAAGGCTCCCAAGGCAAACCAGATAGTTGTGATGGGGGCAACAGCGAGTCTTGTGGGGGTAACCCCTAAGGGTGGGAGAGGTGGGGAGGATGATGACTCCTCCAGGGTTTGCAGTTGCTGGCCTTTGGTTTCAAATAGGTGAGTTTGTGCACCGGCAAGGGGCGGCACAGGGCCCACCGCGTGAACAGGGGTGCTGGCAGAGAGGTAAATGGACCCGCGGTGAGCGTTAGGACCAAGCTCTCCTTGGGTGGGGTGCTCCAGGGCCCTCAGGTGGGTGGGACCAGAGATGGATGAGCCAGGTGTGGGGGCCAAGTTTGCGAGCGCTGGAGCAGGGGTGCCCTGGTGCTGCTCCAATAGGGGAGCAGTCTCATAGATCCCAGCGACAGAGAATATGGACAGATTTATGCTAGACAGATATGCAAAAATGGACGGAGAAGCAGCTTTGTTGTTGGGGGTGAGACAGTTTATGGTGGATATGATCTGCCACCATGCGGCAGGGTAAGTGGCTGGATGACCCAGTTGGCAATCATTGGGATAATTATTTGGATAACAGTGCACTTTGCCGGATCAATTGGCGGTAATTATGAAAATAAACAGGTGGAGGCTGCGGCAAGGTGTCTGGGGTATTCAGGTTTTATTTAGTGCAAAGCGCGGGAAGATTAGAGAATGAACCAACAACTGCCCCTTGGCAGGGCAGTTGCCTTAAGTATGGGGAGAATCACATAGTGGGGATGATGAGGGATTGGGTGATTGGGGATCAGCGATGGGATTTGGTTGGCTGGCGGGGAGGAAGGTGGGGGGTGTCCAAAATCTTGGAAAAAATCGAAAAAAACTTTTGCAGATTTTTCCAAATTTTTGGGGGCCAAACTAGGTCGATGGTACCAATCTGGACCCTGACCATTTGAGTCAGCCTGTTGACATGGTTCAGGTTCCCTGGATTTGTCCTGGGGGGCTGTGGCTTCAGTGTTGGGTTGTTTGCAACCTGGTCCAAACTCTTGATCTGACTATTTGCACAATCCAAACTTCCTGGATCCATCCCAGGGAGTAGGGGCAACTGGTCTGAGTTGCTTGTAACCTGGTTTGAAACCCAAATCATGTGCCGATCTGATTTTCAGCCCCAACCAGTCTGGACCAGCTCCTCCAGCCCAGAATTTGCAGACTGGGCTCTGATACTAGTACTGGTTATTTTCTCTAAATTTTTGCATGTTTTCTCTGACGAGTGAGGGGTCCCAGGGGTCTGCCCATGGCCTCTGGCTTGCATAATCTCCTGACAGGCCCCCTCTATTAGTCTTACCAGGGTTGAGGAGGGGGGAGGAGAAACCTGGTTGTCTTTAGGGGGAAGGGCAGTCACCCAGCGCTCGTCTACCACATGCACCAAGTCGCTCAACTGTGACAGGGGGTCCACTTGGGCCTTTGGACCATTTTTTGTCCAAAAGGGGTGTTGCTTCCTATCCAGTTGCAGGGGCTGGCCCCAGGACTTACAGAGGCTTAGTTTAATTAAAAAGATTCTAAAGAATACTGTATAGATGTTTTGTAAGCAAAAATTCAGTATATAAGTTAAAGCGTAGGGGGTCATTCCAACTAACTGGAAAAATGGTAATATATGCAAATAACAACTCTTACAACTGGATGTATATACATATTATACTCATTGTGTGTTGTTCACCAGGCTTTAATTGCAGCTCATCAATTTACAATGAAATTGCTTCATAAGTTTTAAGTTTAAAATAACTTTTTTATTTTGCCTGGAAATGTTTATTTAATGAAAGCGTTAGCATTGTACACAACTTAAATTTTATTTGATTTTAAATTCTATTTGAGGTGGGCTGACCTGGGGACAATACTGCACCGATTAAGGAAGGGATCAAAGAAATTGAAGAATGAGGATAAAGCCTGGAAAACCTCCATGAGGCGTATGATAGGCCAAGAACCTATGGACCGCCTTTGCTATCTACTATCTCAGTTTGGGGCATTGGTGAGCAACTCCAAGCCAGTCATAATCGTCCCCCAAAGTTCATCTACCAGGATCAAACTCAGGGAGGCAGTGGTAGAGGGTCCATGTTCTACCACTGGGGTATCCTCCCCTTCATTATACACAACTTAGAAAACGTAACATCATTGTTAGAATCTTTCTTTGTACTAAATGACCATTATAAAAGGTAAGAAGACTTTTTCCACAGTAATAACCTCTTGATATCTAATTAAAGCTGGGTGTTGCTAAGCAAGTTTAATGATTGATAATCATGTATTTTCAGGATCTTATACTAGTAAACTTGTCAATGTGGATAA
This sequence comes from Massospora cicadina, assembly GCA_022478985.1. NCBI lineage: Eukaryota > Fungi > Entomophthoromycota > Entomophthoromycetes > Entomophthorales > Entomophthoraceae > Massospora > Massospora cicadina. The sequence continues at coordinate 16,466 of JAKSZP010017131.1, forward strand.
ATAGAGTTGTGTATGCATCTATGTTTCTGATGCTGTTTACCTTTTGTGACATACTTTCAGAATACTTGATATTGAAAAGAAATGATCCTTTTTCAACTTTTAAATATAACATAAACTGGTTAAATATACTAATAAATCATTGGTAGATTATGGACTCAATGATCATTGTCACCCAATTTGGTTCTGGTAGAAGAACTTGGGAAGGGGAAAATTTATGACTGTATTGGTTTCTTGCACTAATGCCCTAAACTGAGATAGCAAATAGCAAGATGGCTCATAAAATTCTTGGCTATCAGAAATATTCACGTGGAGATTTTTGGGTTTTACCTTCTTTTCTTATCACTTTCAATTTTAGTTATATTCTCTGTTAGTCACTGTGGTATCACCTTAATGGTGAACTTCCTCAGATATAAAATATGACCAACTATATTAGAAATAGTATGTATGTTTCAACCTTTGTATTTATTTCTCTAAAGCTAAAGTTTTGTTAAACTTATAAATGAAGGTTCATCAAGTTAATTGCTTTTTAATCTTTCTTTTATCAACTAGATTATGCAGTGACAATATTGATCAAAAAATAAAATAATTTTTTGGCGTTGCTAAAAGTACATACATCATAAAGCTTCCTAAACTTGATTGACTAATAATTTTCTTATGGAACATGATATAACCACCATTTTATAAAATATTGAATTTTATATTTTCTATGTCAGGTGCTTTTGATACATAACAATTCTTAACTTATTGATCTCTTTTAAATTCATCATTATTAAAGTTTTCAACAGAGGTGAAGTGCACAATTAAGTTATGTTGCTTTAAATAACTATAATACATTGGCATCAAGGATACCCATCCCTTTGCAATAGATATTTTTCTATCCACTTGTAGCATGGTTCTTATATAATCAGTAGTATCCTTGTATTTAAATTCTTTTATGCTTCTACTATCTAGTAAGCTTTATGATCTAAGCACAGTTTTTGTTTTTCAAGGCCTTTGTATTTTATGAGAAGATCTCCAGTAGAACTAGCTTACATAGGTCAACCACATCCAATACAGACTTTGTGTTTTCTAAAAGGGATCTATTTCTCATTTTAATTAAAATAAATGAAATTCTATCAAAGTATTACAGTTCAGTCCAGCTACAGTGTTAGCCGCTGCATAATTATATGTGAAATTTTTTTAACACTCAATCAATTTTAGCTTTTAAATAAATACTTTTAATAAAGGTGACAATATTATTACCACTACACATAAGAATCAGAAAAACTTACTTTTCTAATTATTGCTCTGTTTAGACCCAAAAATTCATATAAGTGCTTATTTATAAGACTGCATTAAGTATGAAGATCATACATATTTGATACCAAATCTTATTGGCCATGAAACTTAAGGCAAATGATGTGCAAAAATTTTAATGGCATACTGTACCTTAAATTTCAGCTTTTTAGAAAGACTATAATAACGCAATGCTGGCTTTTTCAGTAGTGAACTTATAGTACCTATATCTAAAATTAGCACGTTTTTTTCATAGGATGGCATATACAGCGAGTATAGTATATCTTTAACTATAATTTGGTAAAAACTACCCTAAAGGAAGTTTGTCTCAATTTACTTGATCTTAGGGCAGTACCGTTTATATTCACATCTTATGAGTAAGCCTGAAGTGGCTTCTAAAGTTTTGCTTATTCTTTAAGTGCAGCCTTTTCTAGCTTCAAGGGTTATAAACCCAACATTATCTAGCTTTGATAATAAGATGAGACATTATTAAATAATTACATAATTCTTTAAATCCCATTTATAGTTCCTTGAAATTCAAAAAGTCAATTTAAAATATTTCATGCATAAAATTCAGGGTTAGATTTGCATTTAATAAGAATATCAGCCTATAATTTGTCAAATAAATTTTTGACTGCACATGAGATTTGTATGGAATTACATAGTAATTTTTTTCTTTTACAAAAGACTTGGGGTCATGTTATTCCTTCATATAAAATAACATGGTAAAGATAAAAACAAGTTTTTTATTTTGTTTGGTTCCTTATAAAATTTTACCCAGTTGGCAGCTATGTATAGTGGTATAGCAGAAACATTTATAGATTTCTTAATATCTAGGTTTATTAATGTAATATAAGGCTCTAGTGAGTTGATCTCCAAGCTCTTTGATGCTTTTATATAGATCAATTTTAGTGGCTGAGGCTAGGTCAATAATTTGCTGGAGGATTTTAATTCAACTTGCTGAGATCAGTATGAAAGTATAAAGAAGCTTTTTGGTCTTCATATAAGATTTGGTAACTCATTATTAAAATTTTCATAACTTCTTCACTTTATAAAAAAGCTTTAACATGATGGTTGCAAATTAATTATTGAGCTAAATAATTTAATTTGAATTTTCATATTATCAACAGGTACACCATCAATATTCTAGAGAGCTAATTTATAGATCTATATTTAATCTTGTTCAAGGCTTAATGGGCGCTAATATGTTGTAAAAGCTTTATACTGAACTCTCTTTAGTATTTTTTGGTATAAACCAGATGTTCTAGCAGAAGGTGTAGTTTTTAAGTATGCAATTTGACTTTAATTTTCTAATAATTTTATAGTTTTCTACATAATTCTATGAAGCATTGTCAACAGCAGAAGCTTTATATAAATAGCTTTGTTGTCAGGTCCATATTAAGTGAGTTAAGTTTTTAAAAAAAGAAATTCTAGGTAATTTTTATGAATCTGTTACTTCCAAAAAATTTACATGTTTGTGAAAAAAGGACAAAAAGAATAATCCTTCTTAGTATCACTTAATCATTTCTTTTATTCACCCATTAAGTGACGCTGATAGTAAAGTTTTTTAAATTATAAAGATATAATTATCTGAGTTTTTTTGTGGTGATCAGCGTCCCCTGTAGTGAAGACTATTATTAAGGGACTCCTCATGGTGATAACTCACTTTTGAATAATCCTAAGATACTCAACATAAAAATAATTACTGCAAGGATAAAAGATAAACGTTTTAAATAAGACAAAAATTAGCCATTTTAAACTAGACAAGTAGAGAATTAATAATATTAAAAGCCTAAAAGTAAATTCAATTATAAAAAGAAATTTTAAATTTATTCACTTTCTGAGCTACACAAGAGGCAATAATGACGGTAATAGATTAGCAGAAATAATAAAAATTAGAAAAGTAGGTATATTTGATGATCTTATAATTTTCAATAGTTTTTTTGGTTGCATTTTTTTTAATTGTTAGACTGAATTGTGCTTTTCTTTCTGCTCAGAGTAACTTTCAAGAAAATTTAATTAAGTAAAAAGTAAAAAGTAAGTTCTAGCCTATGACTACCTCCCCCATTTGTTACTGATGACCTTGGATTCTCTGCCAGCTGCTCCTGTGTGGGGCAGCGGTGAAACCCCACCCAGCATTTTACATCCAATGGATTAACGTGCTCAGAATGGTTTGTCCAATCCCACCAAATTTATTGGGTTGGTATATTCCACCCAAGGACCTCGCATCCACCTTGAACATGCCCAGGCAGTGCCTTGCAGCCCACTTGCTCTCCCCCACCCCCAGTTGAATTTTGGCCTTCAGGTTAAATATGGGGTATTTTCTATATGCTGAGAGAGCTATTATTGACCTGGTCCAGGCGGTGATGTTGCCAGCCAGTTTTATAGATTTATGCCCTTATAAGGGGTATTTTGATCTAGGCTTCACTGTGAAGCTGATGCAGCCACTGCAGCCACCGTACCCCTGGTTTTTCAGGGCACCCTTATCCCAACAACGCACACCCAGCTCCCCACAGACACCACTATGGTGATAAAACTGCAGGGTTTCCCATGCACCTTCCCCCCAAAGTTCTCCATCAGGAGTTGATGAAAGGTTTGGCTGTATACAGCTCCAACCCCATCCTTCAGTTTGAGTTCACAATGGAGCTGCTCACCTTGCTGGGCCTTGGGCATTCACCACAAAAGCCCAAATATCTACAAAATAGTTTGTCAATTCCCCCGCGCCATCCTTCCCTCTGCCCCAGACCAGCTGTTGGGATTATTCCCCATATTCCCAGCCGACTAGATTATTAGGGATTGATAGAAGATAATTCCCTAAGGCGAAGTGAATTATATATCCGTTGACCCTGATTTTGGGGTAACAATGTTTGGGGGATTTTAGGTTATCTACCTGGGTTGGATCTGTCAGAGATCAATCCAGATGAATGCTTATCTCATTGGGAGATTTTCTGACGAAATATGGGCATCTGATAGTTGATTGACTATTAGGTGTACCAATTGGGATTGGCCAGGTTTCATCACTGACCAATTGAGAATTTAAGGCCTTTAAGTTGTGAGGCGAGTGATGCTGCTTGCAACTAGCAAATCAATCAGTTGGTTTGCGACCTGCCTTAATGGATAACAAGTCCCATTACCTAAGCAGGCCGCTTGCCAAATATGGTTGGCTCACAGGGATTGAGAAAAAAATATTAAAGACATGTTTTCTGACTCTTTCCATTTTAGGTTTCAAGGATGTCTAATGACAGAATCCTAGCCAGGATGGGGAAGACCATCGTGATGAGATGAGGATAGGTAATTCAATGGAATTGGCTGCTGCTTCATCGAGGAGGTGCCAACCAATGGTTGGGCGTCAAATTCCCACTATAGTTTCCCCTAAGAATTCACTAATAAAAACACTTTTTAACAGTAATTAGTATTATCTTAATATACTTTATCAGAATCCAATTTTGATAAAATTATTTCTCAAGGAAATTATTGCTGTGTGCTCTAAATTGGGAGACTCTTTAGGATAAAAAGTAAGGATCTGAGCATGGATCCAGAGAAGAGGTGCTGAATCAAATTGGGGATTGCTGCTGACTGGGAGTCACAGAAAGAAACCATAAATATGGATCTGAGCGTGGATTGAGTTAGGCGGTACCAGGGAACAAATCCCTATTCAGGACATCCTAATTATTTTGAGAGGAAATACTGGCCAAGCGTTGGGCTGATTTCTAGTACTTTACTTCAACTACAGATAATAGTTTCCAAAATATTATCAAACGTTTATATTTCTTTATCAAACAATGCAGAGAATCGCACAACAAACCTGTGCAGTTAATACATTTATAGGGGTTATTAGCTTAGAATAATCAGAAAACCTATAAATTTTAATAATTGATGCTCACTACAGGGTGTAGTTGAGTAGAAGATATTAGAACATGATGTCATATGAAGATGTTTCGAACTCTTGTAATAAGTTACTAAGGAAAGTAGTATTAATGAAGACAGAACTTAAAGTGGATCACGTTCAATTGCATTCGCCCAGCTTAGAAGTGGAGCTCCTAATAAAGTGAATTATGGATACTCATATTTTGGGAAAAGGACTTACAGCCTAGATATGGAACTGTCTAGTGTTTCAAGAAAGCCTGTTCCACCTGACATCTACCTGAGATGAAGAGAACAGCAGGGCCAACTCAGGTTGAAATTGATTCTGCTTGAAGAGTCAAGGATCAGCAGGGCCAACTTGGGTTGAATTGCACCCACTTGAAATAGTCCCAAGGAGTAGGTGTTAGATGAGAAACTAGATGAGACACTGAATGAAGCTAATGAGGTTAGATCAATCTGTGTGATTAAGGGATCGTTTCCATATCCACCAGTGGATTTACTTCCAACGTTTTGGATGGCCACAAATGCCAGAAATCGTTTCCTAGGAGAGAAGCAATCTGAACAATCAAACGGAACTGTTGACTAATGAGGTATTCACGATTTTGAGAGATACAAAGATTCAAGCATCAGTTGCAGAAATATGGAACAAATTAGGACCTGTATGATGCATGACAAGTTGGGATTGAAGGCCTAATGAATAGAAACATTTACGAGTATTGCCAAAGTTGGCAAGTGTTACCTATACATGAAGAAACAGCGCAGCTGGTCATATAGTGAAGAAGGGTAATTTTAAAAAATCATAAGTATTGGACCTAAGAGAAAATAGTTGCATTGTTCCCAGAGGACCTCTGAACCATTAAATGGTTATGTTCTGAAATTTTGGCTAAATCCTAAAAGAGGACCACTGAACTAAATAGATGGTTAAATTTTAAGAGGATAAGATTTTGAACCATGATAACTGGTAGGTCAGAGTATACCTAGGATCAAGTTTGGGATAATAAAATAAAAAGTTGGACCACTGAACCAAAAAAGGTCAAGTCCCATGGATTCAGAAGAAAAATATAAGATTGATAAAAATATGGGAAAAACGCATAGAAAAAACTATATACTTTTATAATTTTTATTTTTTTATTGGTTATCATTGACTCAGGGATGATTCCGCTTATGTCACCTCCTGGGGGAGGGAGGATGAATTGCAGTAGGAGTATATAAACCATTAAATTTTATGAGAGATCAGATGCTAGCAAGGGCAGACCTACTCAAAACTAAGTTCATTGAGCAGACACATATCCCTGCAAGAAAGCAACTAGGGGAAGAGAAATTGAAATGTCAGAAGACGCCAAATGTGATACCATGGAGCATGGAGGAAAGCAATAGTACAAGAAGAGGCATTTGGTAAAAAATTTGATTAATCCCAAATATGATACTGGAGCCGGAAGATTGGTCTTGAGCACTTACCAATGGGCCTCATCAAAAAGACCAGACATATGGGCCTGCAATTGAGCAAGGGATACTAGGCAGGGATTGCCAAATCATGCCCCCTATTAATGACATCAATGGAAGGTACAGATGGGATGCGCCAGAAACAAGATAGTCATGCAAGGAACAAATGGCATCCTACAAGTGATGACTATGAGCCTCTTAGAAGTTGAAGCAGAATGAGCAATGGAAGCCAGAATAAGATGGAAGCTTTGTGGCCCAACTTTAAAGAATTGGTCAGCAAAGCAAGAGCTTAGGCTGCAACATCTCGATCTAGGATGTTTTCAAGATTGGAAGAGTTCAGAGCTATGGACAAAGCTTTGGTGACTTAGCCCTTAATTCTGCATAGGGGAGTTTTGATTTATGCTGTTTCTGATGACTAGTTCGGTGGCTATGACAGCTGGATTGTAATATTGACTGAGTTGGAAGAGGAACTCCAGAAGCAAGTCCAATCTTGCAAGGATTAAATGATTGAGGGCGGAGGGCATTGCTTATGGAGGTTTGACAATGATGGTAGGAGTATCTGTAAATGGAGCCAAATCCAGGAGAGTTTTGAAAGCTAACTCAGGAATTGATGACAGAGGAATAATTTGTCATGAGTCATTTGAGACAATCACTAACCTGGTTTCACCAGGGTTGGTTACCATTTCCAGTAATTCCATGGGAGGACTGGCTACTGGTACTTGACTGGGAGTATGAGTCCTGGAAGGACCATAGAAGAGGTTCTGGTGCACAGATTGACTCATCAGCTGGAAGAGCTTTAGGTCTTTATCAGACAAGCTATTGAGCAGCTGTTGGTACTGAGACTCAGAATTTGACATATGAGCTATATGAGAGGGGGATGTCAGACTTATATGATAGTCAACATCAAGCACTATGAAATTAATTAAGCTCTAATTTTGGAGAAATTAATCTCAAAAATAATGGGATAAGCTCTCCAGAGAATAATTAAGAATGATATGAGCCAAGAGGTTATTATGAGAAAATAACAAGGGTAAACATAAATGTAAATTCTTTATTGAGCCACAAAACAAACTTTGACGGCAAGAATCTCCTGTCACTGATGAGGAGAAAAGCAGAAAATTGAGAATGCCAGACCAAGAATCCAGAATATAACAGTGGGTCATATGCCCCGGTGGGGGGGGGAAACCAGATCTCAGGATTAATATTGTCACAAGTAAATCGATCAGCCTGGCATGACAGAAGGTCGTAGGGACTGTGCTCTGAGTAGGCAGTAGTGAGGAGGAAGAGGAAGTGAGCCTCATGCCAAGGTTGTCATGAGCAGCATTGAGTACAGATTGATCATACTCTGCTTGAACATATGAAGTATTCAACTGAGTGTCTGAAGTGGTGTTCTCCTGCCCCGATCCTTTTCTTGCTGGAAATCTAGGCAAGAGGGGGGATGTTTATGACTTTTTCCCAGACTTCCAGCCCACTAGATTACCAAAGATCCCTAGGGGATAATTCCCTGAAGCGAAGTGAATCAGAAATTGGTTGGCCTGAGTTTTGGAGGAACTAAGTTTGGGGGATTTTGGGATATTCACCTGGTCATATCCATCATGGATTGATCCAGATGAATGCTTAAAATCTCATTGGGCAGAGTGGCTGACGAAATAGGGGCATCTGATAGTGATTAACTATTAGGCGTACCAAATGGGATTGGTCAGGCTTCATCACTGACTGATTGGGAATGAATAGCGAGTTGCAAGCGAGTAATGCCACCTGCAACTAGTGATTCAATCAGTTGGTGAAGTGACCTGCCATAATGGGTATTAAGTCCCATTACCTAATCAGGTTGCTAGCCAATTATGGTTGGTTTGCTTGGATCGAGAGGAAAATGTTAAAGACATGTTTTCTGACTCTTTCCATTTTAGGTTTCAAGGATGTCTAATGACAGAATCCTAGCCAGGATGGGGAAGACCATCGTGATGAGATGAGGATAGGTAATTTAATGGCATTGGCTGCTGCTTCATCAAGGAGGTGCCAACCAATGGTTGGGCGTCAAATTCCCACTATAATTTCCCCTAAGAATTCACTAATAAAAACACTTTTTAACAGTAATTAGTATTATCTTAATATACTTTATCAGAATCCATTTTGATAAAATTATTTCTCAAGGAAATTATTGCTGTGTGCTCTAAATTGGGAGACTCTTTAGGATAAAAAGTAAGAATCTGAGCGTGGATCCAGAGAAGAGGTGCTGAATCAAATCGGGGATTGCTGCTGACTGGGAGTCACAGAAAGAAACCATAAATATGGATCTGAGCGTGGATTGAGTTAGGCGGTACCAGGGAACAAATCCCTATTCAGGACATCCTAATTATTTCGAGAGGAAATACTGGCCAAGCGTTGGGCTGATTTCTAGTACTTTACTTCAACTACAGATAATCGTTTCCAAAATATTATCAATCGTTTATATTTCTTTATCAAACAATGCAGAGAATTGCACAACAAACCTGTGCAGTTAATACATTTATAGGGGTTATTAGCTTAGAATAATCAGAAACCTAAAAATTTTAACACCACCCATTCTGGGCCTATAGTTAGGGTGGGTAGACCAACTATCCATCCTACTATGAGTTGGATCACTTGAAGCGTAAATACCTCTCTCTTGCTGCTTCTGCGAGACCTGCGCTGCCTCCATCTGGTCCCAAATATGCCACACACCCCAATGCTTTTCCAGTTTGGGGTACAATCCTTACCCCCTCCCCCAAAGCCTGCAGCAGCAGCAGCGCCCAAAGCTTCCAATCAGGCTTCTCCTCAGCCCAGTGACACATGCAATAATAATCAGGAGACAGCATGGACAACAGTTTGGTCCCACTCTATTCTTCAATCAATAGCCATAGACCATCAATTCTCCAACCTCAATATCATGTATGACTTGAACCCACGATCAACATTAATTGAAACTTATGAAGTAAGAAATGTTATTGAATAATAGGAATTCCACATCAAAGAATTTATCTAGGTACAGCACCCCATTCAGTTCCCCTAGCATTTTTACAGCCTCCAGCCAGACACCCATGTGTTCTACCCTACCGACCAGCTCGCTGAAGCAGCAGTTGATCACCCAAATGATGCTGACATCTGCAAGTGTGCTGCCATGTCAGTGGCAATACTAGATAAGGGTATCCCTCCTCCCATTATTGCCCTGACCCTGTCCCTGCAGGGCAAACGTGACATCCTTAGCCTCCACAAACAAACAGCTGCCGCCATCCAGAAAGTTTGTTGCTTCGCAGGATAAGCCAAAAGTCACCAGTGCTACCGCAACTTTGTTATCCCAGCTTCCTTCCATCCGCCTTCACGTGAAACAATGCTTATCCCAGTATGTTATAATTTTGACGGTATTTCAGAGATACACTGAAGGAATTTTGCGCAGGATCAGCCCACTGAGCAATAGGACCAATGATATGATTGTCATCCTCATAACAAGGTAATAAACTTTTAAAAAATAGAGCAATCGCCCAAATGACACTATTTATTTGATTTAATATATACAGCGGATCCTCACTGTCCTGCTCACTCTAAACTACCAACAACCTCCCCCATCAATCACTTATCTCGCCTATATCTCAGTGACTTCAGATGAAACCCATTTCCTTGGCTTGGTAATTTTTGTTCGCCATATCTAATTGGTTCTGGAAATTCTTCATTTATTAAAAGCTACAATTGCCTAATTTGAGGCGATTTACCAACTATTTATCATACATCGATATCTCCTAATTGCCTCATCAGAAAGCGATCCAATAACCATCTGTACCAACCCAATATTGCCTTATCTTGAGGTGCTCAAATAAACATAACTTGTATTAAACTTGGCGGATTCTACCCATTCCGCCATAGCAACTTAGGGCTTATCATCCAGTCATATCAGAATCGTGACATTACTCCCCCTTGACTGGATGATAAGGCTCCTATTGCTTATACGCCTGGAGGAACTTTGTGTGCACTTGGTTAATGATCCATTCGCTTGCAGTTTTTTTATAGTATAAGTATACACACCATTTTTCTCAATTATTTAAATGGCCCAATCCAGATGCTGGCAAGTTTATGCTTCTGATCAAACCCATGTTGATAATGGAATAGAACCAGGTCACCCTCTTTATACTGAGCTATCCCGTTATGCCATACCTTATTGGAAGCTTGATTTGTTATCTTCTTGGATAAACTGAATGAGTATGCTTCAGTTTGCAGCTTAATCAGCATATTTTTCAAGTTGGTCACATATAATTGAGGATCCATTCCACTTGTATCTTCCACACAGGCATAGAGCAATTCAGGGAGAGCTGGGTGCCGCCTATATAATAATTTGGAAGAGAATATTCCCCATTGCCAAGCGATAACTGATGTTGTATGCAAAGACAGTGGTGGAAAGGAGGGTACTCAATCAGATGGTCTATCCATTACCAGCTTCCAGAGTATATTCACTAGTATCCCGTTGACCCGTTCAACTATACCATTGGATTCTGGGTGATAAGGGGGAGTCAAACCCCTGAAGTTGGCCATAAGTTCGTTGAGCTTGGGTAAAATATGGGAGGTGAAGTTGGTCCCGTTTTCAGTAAGGAAGAACTGAGGACAACCGTGTCGCTGGATTATACACTCCATCACAAACTTAACCACAGTGATTGCCCCCAAATTGCGTATTGCCTGTGTTTCAACCCACCTGGTCAAATGGTTAATCCCACCAGGATAATTGGAACAGTTTTCTCCAGTTGGCAGAGGCCCCACCACATCAATAGAAATGGTATGTCAAGCAAAGTGAGGTTTCAATAACTGAAATGGAGCCTTATGGCATAATGGCTTCTCCACTTGGCACTGGTGGCAACAGAAGATTGTTTTGAGCATGTAAAAATGCATGCTTTCCCAGAAGTGCTATGGTCGCAATACTTACAGGGTCTTGTGTAATCCACCATGTCCAACTGCTTGGTATGCGCTCATAATGATATTTGGGTGTGCGGAAGGTCTTGGGATATTCATGGTAATGTCCACTATCCACTTGTATAATTCTCCGTTCCCAGGAATGTATCAGCCCTTATTCCATATAACACCTTGATAACTTGTGCCAGTTCATCATCATACTTTACACTGAGCATTTTATCAAACATTATATCGCTCAGATCTTCTGTAACAGCAATGGTTGGCAATCTTGCTAAGCAAATGGCATTTTGGTGTTTTGCTCCAGGTTGAAGAAGTATTTCAAAGTCATATGCCTGCAGCTTAAGAGCCCATTAGGCTAACCGCCCCTCAAGCTCTCTGAGGTTTTGCAACCAGCGCAACAACGCATGGTACATTACAACTTTAAACTTTATCACATGTAAATATACCCTTTATTGCATATAAGCATATATAACTGCTAAACACTCCCGCTTGGTCATGTGTAATTGTGTTTGTGATAGGTCAAACTATGACTGCAGTATGCAACTGGATGCTCCTCCCCATCATTATTCTTTTTGTGACAGATTTTTTCCAACTGCAGAAATAGACACATCCGTCTGAACAATGAACGCTTTATCAAATTTGGGTAGCAAATTACTGGCGCATTCATTAATGCCATCATAAATGTGTCAAAAGAGTATTGATGGAGTTCCGTCCATTTGAACATGGCATCCTTTTTTTATAATTCAAATAGTGGTCCTCCAATACATCTAAAATTGGGTATGAAGCGGTGGTAGTAGATGACCATTCCCCAAGAATACCTGAATGTCCCATTTACTGTTCAGCATAGACATCTTATAAATAGCCTTTACTTTGGCTGGTTGAGGTTTCAACCTGGTCTCATGAACCACAAAGCTGAGGTAATAAAGTTGATCCTTGAAAAATGACATTTTTGGGGTTTTATTTTGATGTTGGCCTCAGCCAGCCAGCGGAATACCTCCTCCAAATGGTTAAGGTGTTTATAAAACATATGGGAGAATATGTTGATGTCACTGAGGTAAACTAGGACACAGGACAACTTAAGATCACCAAGGATAGTGTCCATCGCCCGTTGGAACGTAACTGGGGCGTTACACAGCCCTTGAGGCATATGGGTTGGTTAAAAAAGCCCCTTGGACGTGATTATGGCGCATTTCTCCTGTTCCGCCATGGGCAACTCAATTTGCTGATAACTGGAGATCAAATCCATTGTGGAGAAGTAAAGATCTCCCCCTAACCAATCCAAAGCATCATCAATCCGTGGCAGGGGGTATGAGTCCTTTTTAGTGATACTATTGAACTTCTGGTAATCTATTACTATGCAGTTGGTGCCATCCTTCTTTTTTACAATCAGAACAGGAGAAGCCCATGTACTCTTTGATGGCTTGAGCGTTTCTTGTTCAAGTAGCTTTTGATCTCCTCAGTTACTACTTCCTTAGCTGCCCTAGACTGGCGGCTCAGCTGAGATTTGATGATGGGATAATCCCCAGTGTCCACTCAATGGATCACTCCCCGCGCGCACCCTAAATCATGATAATCAACAGAAAAGATCTCTTTGTATTTTTGAAAAAAAGCTTCCACTTGATCTTTATGGTCTTCCATTAACCCCTTAAATTTTCATGTGGTACAACCACCATTACGCTGGGCCGTGGTTCGATGGGCAGACCAAATTCATCCAGCAAACCAAAAACATGAACGTGGAGGAACTCCTCAATTGAAATAAAATGTAAATACGCCACTATTTGGTATCAGCGGATTTGCATCGGTCCATTATGAAGATTTGTCACCAAGACCTTGATCTCCCCATGCCCGGGAAGTATAATAGCTGGGGCTACGTGGGGCTTTAGCCACAATTGCTGATAGGGCCCAATGACCTCCCCATATAGCCCAGCAGGCACTTCCACCTCTAACTCGGTGTTCATGATTACTTGGTGTCCAGAGAGGATAGATATAGAGCCAGCAGCTCAAAGCGGTAGCCCTTGATATTCATAAATTTGATGAGGAAGGGTCTGGGTCTTACCCTTTATTTGATGGTAACAAACCAGAATCAACACATCATCATATGCAAGGTTAATGTGACCCATGTGCACCAGATCCTTTGGCATTCCTCCGGAAGTGAAGTATATTGGGATCTGCTGCCCCAGAATCTCAAAGGTCTCCGCTGTCATATCAACAACAGCCCTGAAGTGGCACATAAAAGTAGTTTCAATTAACAGGTCATAGTTATTGTTTGGTAGCACTATGGCCGGGGCTAAAATGACAATTGACAAACTGCAAGGGTAGCATGCTATACGCTCCTTCAGAGACTGTGCTTTCTGCACCTGCAGTCCCATACATATATGATGTTCCACGTCAGGATTTGATGCTAACTTCGCCACCAAGTTTGTGGAAACTTTGTTGATTGGGGCACCTGTATCAATTATAGCGCGGACTCAGGTTTTTGCTACAACAATGTCACAGTAAGTACACTCAGAGTAAGATGCATTCTGATTGCTTAAAACGTGGACATTTAATGGATCTTGTTTTCCAAGGAAGCTCGTGATACCCTCCCCAACTTTAAGGTATTTTTAATAATAATATCCACAGGGAGGGAAGCGTTTACCCCTTTTTGGAAAGGCTTCAGAGAATGGATCTGGTTTATCTTTAGAAAGTTGGTCAAAAATTAGCCAAGCATAAGGCTTTGGTTGCTCCTGGGGGCCTGCTTCCGCCGTGTCCTTGAATTGTGCTCATGTCAGCACATTCACCCCTCCAACCAGCTGCTGATATAGGTAGGCGTCATTGTACTGAGGAACTTCCGCTGAATATACAGGGTAAGGCTCATGTGGGACGTTTTGAGTCAGAATAGCGGAGGTAGAGAGTCCCATCTCTACTCCGCTCTAATTTTCCCTGATTGTACTGCTCATGTGGTAGGTAATGGACCTGACGATTGAGGCAACTTCTGGCCAGGTACCCAGAGCAACTGATCAAAAATCAATTGACTCCATAAGAACTGCATACTTGATTGTTGTAAGATGGGCTACCCCAAAAGTTGGACTGGGGTCGAGTGGAGTAAACAGGCCACACATGATAGATGAACTGCTGATGGTAACTTGGTTGGGAGTGAGGTGTGTAGTGATAATAAGGCTGGGGGTTACTAAACAATTGCTAACAAGGGAGTGATAATTCCCCCAGCTAAGAAAGTCTGGCAGCGGAAGTGGTAGGTTTCTGCTCTATATTGAGTGGAGGGAAGGTAGTGGATAGACGGCGTAAGATTTGAACAAGTTTAAGCAAGTGCACGTCATCCTCTAAATATGGAGCCATGGCATTGAAAAGCTCGCGGCATGGTTTCACAGAGGAGGTCAATGCTATGCATACATCAAATTCAGTTAAAGTCCCTGCCATAATTAACACACGGGCTTCCAGCATAATAAATCAGCAAATGTGAGGGTCTCATTATGCCGAAACTAGATGGTTAAGAACTTGGCCTTCCACTACGCCATCTTCAAAGTTCCTCCGAACAACCAGAGCACAGTTTTCTTCACTTCTTGATAGGTAATGGAACCTTTGGGAAAATAGCAAGTAACTTTGTCAGTGCTTATGACATCCAAGGTGGATATTAATAAATTTGGCTTTACGCCAATCTGAAGCTCCTTCTACTGCAAACTCAAAATGCTTAAAGAATCCACGGATGTTACAACCATAATCAAATGGAGGCATCTTATCAATACAAACCTCCTGCAGCAACTTTTTCTTCCATTGAAGCACAGCATCAGGGTAAACTTAAAGTTCACATATTCAATGGGTCGCGGCATGTCAGGAAGATTCCTTGCCAAAGCCTAATACAATATAGCCAGCGACTGAGGAATTTTTATCATTTTTATTAATGATCAATGGGCCCCTGTAGTGAGCACCACTGTTATAATTTTGGCGGTATATACAAGATATGCCAAAGGGGTTTTGCGCAGAGTTCAGCCCACTGAGCAATAGGACCAACGATATGATGATTGTCATTCTCAGAACAAGGTAATAAACTTTAATAAAAATAGAGCAATTGCCCCAAATGACACTATTTATCTGATATAATATATACAGCGGATCCTTACTGTTCTGCTCATTTTAAATTACCAACAACCTCCCCCATCAATAATCTCATCTTGCTTATATCTCAGTGACTTCAGATGATACCATTTCCTCAGCTTAGTTATTTAGTTCACCATATTTAATTGGTTCTGGAAATTCTTCTTTTATTAAAAGCTACAATTGCCTAATTTGAGGCGATTTACCAACTATTAATCGTGCATCAATATCTCCTAATCACCTCATATTGAAGCAATCCAATAACCATCCATACTGACTCAATATTTCCTCATCTCAAGGCTCTCAAATAATCTAAACTCATATCAAACTTGGCAGATTATACCCATTATGCCATAACGACTTAGGGCTTATCATTCAGTCATATAATAATTGAAAAACAGTACCTAGGTGCAATTTTTGCCACAGGTAATTTATATGACCATCCAATCATCAGCAATCTCAACCCACATGTAACTGATCACCCCAAACCATTGCTCTCCGCATCAACCTGCACTCTTTCCTATTAGTTTTACTTCAATGCTGAGGATGATCCCCTTAATCTCCCTTCCCCAACTGCCATGGTGGGATAAGTGGATCACCGTTGTTACACCTGGTCAGTTGTTTTATCATTTTTTGTGTGTCTTGCTGCTCGTTTGGGCTTTAGTTCATGTTTTTGGTTCACTTGTTTGGTGTTTCTGTTTTGGTAATGTTTGTCCCCTGGTCAGCTTATCTCAAATAAAGTCTAAAAATAGGTGATATTTGACAGTATAAATTTAAGATTAAAAAAGTCAAAGTATATAATACATATGTGTAGATGTAATAGATTTATATGTTGTAGGTAATTCTTGTGTTCCTAAAAGTAAATCATGAAATTTTATACCTTGTTGGGTGAACTGTCTGTATACTTCCTGTTTATTGATAGCTCATAGTGCTAATCTCAAAAACCCAACAAAATTTAAGTTGCTGTTGTGATATAACTAGTAAATAAACTAAACGTTTTCTACGAACATTTAAACCAATATTGACCTGACAAGTATAGGTTTCTTCTATGATGAAGTTGGAAAAAATCTGACAAAGAACAAAGTTTAATTAAACATAATTCTTTTCTATAATCCAACAAGTTACCAGTAGAAAATGCTTATTTAAACAATCAAGCTTTATTTAGAATTTAGTCTGAAGTAAATGTTATACTATAAAAGTTTTAAATTTTTATATTATACCACTTAAAGATGAATTTTAGAACTAAGTAGAGATTAGTTTCTTCCTTTATTAAAAGAAAAAATTAGCTCACTAGGTTAGGAAGGGTCACTGAGGATTGTCACCTGAATACCTTCAGCTTTGTTTTGTTGTACATTAGTTTTTGGAGAACATATTTTTTGTATTTAGAAAGAGGGTCACAGGGGGTGAAAGGTTTTTCTGGTAGGGCGTACAACTACAACCTGAAGGATGGGTGTTCAATCCTGTCCTTTGAACATTGATTGGGGTTCCAGAAAAATGTTCCTACTGATTTTTAGTAGGCTTAACAAAATAAATACCTTACCCATGATGTAACTAGAAAAATCTAAGTTCTGATCTGGAGAAGAAAAAAACTTTCTTTGATGGAGTTAATCCTGTTAAGGGTTTTTAATCAAATCTATTTTCTTATTTAATAAAGGTAATGTTCATCCCCTGATTGGTTGCCTCATGTAAAAAGAGAAAGAGGGCCATGTTTCCGTCTAAATTAGACTTCCAAATATGGTGCTGATCAAATTAAACCATAATAATAAATATTTTAATTCAGGATTTTATTGAAATTCATAGTACTCGTTTATTGATGCCCTAATAATAAAACTTTTTTATTGATTTTCGTCCAATCAGGATTTGAAAAATAACTTGACTTCTCAAAATTTTCAGAATATGAGCAAAAGTTTCTCTAAAGGCAAAACATAGAGTAAGCTTATAGATAGAACTATAGGTTTTTTAAGTCCACCAGGAGAGATTTTCCTATGGTAATTGAGAAGGAGATAGTTTTGAGTTTTCTTCTCCACAATATTTTTCCTTGGAGAGCAGATATCAAGGGATCAAAAGAGTTAAAAATATTAGCAAAGGAGCGTCACCATAGGACTTTCTTGGATTATGTTATTTTTAATTCCTATAGTAAGAATTTGATTGAGTTTTCATAGCCACGTTTGTAGGTAACAACTTAAGGGCCTTCTAAAGTGGAATACAGATTTCCTCATTGTGTTGTATGTAGTTGTAGCAAAATAACACTAAGTCAGTCTTGATAAGTTATAAAGGTTGTCTGGTCTCATTGGCGGCTTTTCCTTCCTTTGTGGCAGTCTTCATAAGTTCTATATAATGGATGCAATTTACAACATATTGATTTACCCTTCTTAATGCAATTATGCGTTACTATCACTAGTAACTTCTTTTGCAATTGATTTTGACACTCCTTGTTCATAATCATATGTTGCTTTAGTGTGTGATAATTTATAGATATAATGATTAATAATGTGGTATGACATTAGAGCATTTGGTGAGTTTTTCTAATAAGAGAATAAGATATCCATCTTTTATAATATTGATATATGATTATTATTTTCAGGATCTAATCTACCATTTGTTAAGGGTTTAGGGATACAAAAGTTATTTTTAACCCATTAGATTTATTAGTATCTTGACACTTTGAGTAGTGAAGTAATCACATTGTTACATGTTAGAACATGACGACATTTATGTGAAGTGATCATGAACTTGTTAAAAAGTTACTTTAGACTTTGTTGTTTGTGCTGGTTGGACTATGGCTTTGATCCACTTGGTTATATGAATGATGGTAACCAAAATCTAATGATTTCTGCTAGAGTTCTGAAATGGTTCACAAGAATGAGTTTATTGGTATGAATAGGCTGGTATGTTATTATCAGTTTAAAATTAAACTTTACCTTATGGAATGACTGTTTCATCAAGTCATACAAAAGTTTGACACTTTAACAATAGAGTCCATTATCCCTTCCTAGTAGTGATGCACCTTAACCCATTATTAGTTTATACTTTGTCTTCCATATCCTTAAGTTGTACGCGCCTCCATAATAGGAAGCATAAACCTCAACATTCTGTAGTATAGTATCAAGTGTTAACTAATTTCTTGTATAACATTGTCAGATTCTGGTGTTTGGCCCAAAAATAAACCCTTTAACAACCATCAGATTGGGCTGATTATCCTTCCGCTGCTTGAGCCAATACCTATAAATTCCTACCTTAAAGCCCATTGCAACTACAAAGCTTGGGCCAATTCTATAAATGTCAATTAAAAACAAAATTTAATCAGAAGCTCATCCTGAATATGCATGCAGCTTTATGGCCGATTATCACTACACCTGAAAACTCAGCAATTGGTCCTGAATATTGGAAACAATATCAAACACTCCACATTAGAAATCGTTCAGGATCGACCCAAAGTTAACTTCTAAAAGTCCCATGGACTGAATGACGTTTTATCATAATCAACTTTCTGCCCTAGGGCGAAATTTGTATGTTGATCCATGTAATTGGCATGATGGCACTTGCACATGGACCACCAAAAAAGGGAGAAACTAGTGATATCAAGAGATAGTCCTGCTGACATCCTGATTAGGGGTACATCATCTACTTCAATCAATGCAGAAATTTCACAGATGTATTTTGTCAGCAGTATGATGACACTCAAATCAAGAAGATCCTAGGATAAAAGTTGCATGCTTTTATTGAAATTTTTGTCCCTGAAATCCCCCTGATTTTGAGAGTATTTTGCCACTAATAAACCTAGCAAAGTCTCATCTGGATCAGTTTAAGGGCTGAACTGAGGTGTAAAATAATCTGTTCAAATTACATGCTTGAATGTGGCCAGGAGATACCCTAGAGGTATAAATACTGGTGTCTGGCCTAATAAGTAGTTATCAAATAAATACCATATAATAAAAGATATATTTTTTATCTTTTTCCTGGTCTTTATGTAAATCATGACTTTGGAGAAGTGTTGACAAGCTGGAAGCGCCAAATCCCTACGCTTGTATCATAACCTGCCTTGCAAGAAGTTCCCAATTACGTTGGGAAAATCAAGCCCAAAATCAACCAGAAGAGTCAGGGATATTTAAATTGCTTAGTGAGTTTTCAAATGGTGAAAAACTGTAAGCCACTAGCAAAATTGAGGATCAACTAACGGAACTTCATCCAATTAAGCATGCAGGATATTAATTATTAAGCAAGTGATCCTCAGAACTTCATTAACATTTCTCTTGTGTCCTTAGTATTTAATGTATGTTGCAAATCAAATTTCTTAGCTATATCTCCTTCACCGTCCTATGCCTCTAGTTTTAACAGTTGATCAAGTATCTGTTATGCTTCACTATTGTTCAAGCAGAAGATATGCAATCTTATAAAAATTGATGCCTATAGAAAGAGTCTTGGAATAGTGTACAATCATCATTTTTAGTATTGAAAATTAAGGGTTTATTGGGGAAAATTTTTCTGTTGGGTTTATATACCTTGTAGCCACCTAAAAAGAGTGATTATGAAAATGTTAAAAGGTTTTATGGAATAAAGTGTAAATAGTGTTTGACTGTTAGAATAACAATGAAATATTTTTTTAGATCCACAATTTCTCTCAGCCCTTAAAAGTCTTTTTAAAACAAGAGACTAGGTGATCAAGGACTATTCCAATCAAGTTGTACCAAGAATTCTACTAATGCGTAGTATGAAGCACTAATGATTATAATCTTCATGTTTCTATAACCAGGATGCGCTGATTGCCTTTTATTTAAAATAATTTTTAAGAAAAAAACGAGGCTTTTATTTTCTACATCATATAAAAATTGTGTTCTTTTTTATAGGGCTTGAAAGAGAATTGTTAAGATAAAAATTATAAAAATTAACAAATGAAAATATTTCATTATTTTAGGAACACTTATACCATGCAGATTTATGCTTTCAGCATGTTATTATGGGTAAAACTTCAGAATGGAAGGATTAAATTCCTTCACAATATATGGAATGTTTATAAGAATATATCTCTTGTTGAAAAGTAAGCACATATGTTAGAAGATTATTTTGCTTTATGTCTAATTTATGAAAAGTCTGTATGCTTTAATATTCTCACTATAGGTCCTTGAGATCAATGTGATGTCATTGAGTTATACAAATGTACAACTCATCATTAGATCTTGTAAAATGTTTATTAACTTTACACAACGGGAATGTTTCACAGGCCTTGCAGAAGTTACATAAGTTAAAAGCCCTTTGGTGTTAATGAGGGCACAAATTTTTCAGTTTAATGGATTTAGGTCCGTTATCCAGTATAAACTGTACAGGTCCTTTGCTGAAAGACATTTTAACTGTAAAGCTGAGATAAAGCTTCGTTAATATGCAGAGTTGAATAAATATCCTTTTTCTGGAGGCTTATAAGTTTTTAATTGCTCATTTCCATTCGGCGTTATCCATGCTTCTTTATAGTATAAATCAAGTGTGATAAAAACTATTAAGGAAGCAAGTATTTTATCGTCTGGAAGCTCTTTTAGTTCTGTTTAAATATGTAGTTCTCCAATTTTCTTCATTAAGTTTTGACCTTATGGAACTGATACCTTCTACATTAATTAAAAATCCAGTTCTTAATGTTTACATTATTGGTATCAGACTTAAAGATACCTTGATTGAAATCCAGTAAGGAATAATCTTTGTTAAGTTCTTCCTTATTGTCTTATCTAAAATGTATACCTGGGAAGTGTACACACTAAGTTGTTAATTAGGAATTTCATGTTAAATCTAATTCCAATGTATTAAATCTTCAAATGACCTCAAATAGTTCTAATTGAACCTTTACAATTACTTAATGTTACTTAAAAGTATATTCTTATGAGTAAAGAATCTAAGAGAAATTTTTGTATTTCATTGATAGGCGGGATCTATTGTTGTGTTAATTAACGTGGCTTGTAGACACTAATTCCAATTTTGCTGGTGGTATCTACAAATCAGTTATGAGGGATTTAAAAGAGTGTCCTGAATTTTATTAAGCGTTGTTAACCAGATTAGTACTGGATTTCTCTAGAGGCATAGAATTAACTCTTACTATGCTTTAATAGACTATAACCGCTTAATAATGCTTTGTTCAAAATCAATATTGTAAAAAGTATAATAAAAAGTAGGTTTTCATCTAAAACATAAATAGTCCATATTTTTAGACTTTATAGCATCCAACACTGGAAGTTCCTCAAATTTAAATTATGTTGCCCTATAGATAATTATTTCTCCTTGGTAACTAAACATAAATTTGACGCCTATTATCATTCATATGGTTGTTGTCCAGGGAATGTGCTTTGTCAGTTATGTTTAATTTACTAACACGTATGGGCAAGAATGAATAAGTAAATATTGCTCTGTTCCTGTTTTCTGCATTGCTATACCTTGGTTGTATCCAATGTCAGGTGCCAACTTGACCTTTGTAAGTCATGAAAATTTAAAGTGATTGATGATCCGTTGCCTTGAATGCCATAATTCAAACCTTTTTTAACTACTTACACTTTGGTGATTGACCCTAAAACCTGAAAGGTAGGGGCAATGACTTTTAATCAGGAGGAAAATGCAACAGAAATTTAGAACGCATTTGAGGTAGTTAATCTAGATCCAAATAGACTGTTTACATTCTACATTGGTCAAGTTATTAGGGAAAGGACTAATTGAAAATTCCAGAGGTTTAAACACTTACAAGTGATTAAAATTTGACTAAATCAAGCATATATAAGAATTTTATGTTTCATTGACATTGTTTGCTTTAGAAATAATAACTTTTAATTCATCAACCTCATCAATTTTTTGTATCTCTATTCTTTTTTACTCCCTTAATATTTGTAATTGGTGTAACTTTTAATACAGGTAAGATGTGCAATTAGTTTGATATCAGATAGCTAATGAGTAACTGTCAGAAATATAGGTGACTGTACATATAAAGCTCTCTTGTCATTGGACCAAATATTTCTTGTTTTCCATGTATATAGGCTTCTTGTTAGTTCATAATTTACTTTGTTTTTTTTTGGTTTAAGAGTGTTCTTTTCAATTTCTATTTTCTTATGGAGAAACTCTTAAAAATTAGGCTTGTGTAAGTAAACCAAATTTATTAAGACCTCTTTAATGTCAAGTATTAACTAAAACTTTAGGTATAGAAGTATGTGAAGTGATAGTTGTGGATAGTTTTTTTAATACAACTATGACAATGGCTACTACATCATCAAGGATGATTTTTTTTGACGTTGTTAAGGTCTAAGATTGACATAAATGAGTTTAGCAAAGGTGGCAATAACTTACCACAGCACAAGGTGGTGCGTTTAAAAGTTTTATATCATGGTAAAGGTCTGTTATTTCTAAATAAAAAAAGGTTTCCCCCATTACTTTAAATGTGAGTAATATCCATGCGTGAATCAATCTCTCTTTTACTCTGATCACTTAAGTGACTTATTCATTTTTTAAGAGGTTATTACAAAAATACTTGTGCTCTGTGTCAGGATTCTCCCTGGATTAGATGAAAGCCTTTTACAGGGGGAAAATCGATAAATTATATAAAGGGCATATTTTGCAGATGGCCCAGTAATTTGAGAACAGAGTTTGATTCAACCAGAATACTAAATTTGGGGCTTTGCCTGAATTATGCTGAATTTGGGGGAAATGTACATTTCTTATTCATTATCTAATCTCTATCCACTCTTTATCTACTTCCACATATCCTAAAAACGGGACTTTCCTACAGGTCCCATGCACTACCCTTAAATATCCTTATTCCTATCCTTAAATTTTGAAGCACTATAAATAATGCTAGATAAGTCTAAATAAAATACTTTCCCTCAGAACTCCTATTTTGTTTTACTTAACTTAATGGAAACTCTTTCATCAAAGGCTGCTAACTTCAAAGCCCAGCCTTCTGATGATCATGCCGCCAATGATTCCTCCCTGGCGGCCCAACAAAATGGTGCTCCCTGCCAGGTTGCTTCCAAGTTGCACCATGAGGATATAGCCTCAACCTTGGACGAAAAGAGTTTTCAATCCTCAGTAGGTAATCCAGACCCTGACCTTTTGGCATACCTACACTGGAATGGCCAAGATGCAATCACTGTGGGAAGTGATTTTACCAAGAAGAGCCTTACGTTTCCTAGAAGAGAAGACCCTGTACACTTCAAGACACCAGGCCGACTCAGGCCCTTACTTGATTTAGTGTATATGTCTGAAATAATTGAAACAGATGGAAAAGAGCAATATAGCCAACCTCATAAAGTGAAGAGATTGAAAAAGGCAATACTTTATTATATACAGGAAGCAAAAATACTAAGGAAGAATGGGACATTGACCAAAAAATAAGCTTTGGAAAATATTACACAGAGAAACGACTACTGGACTATAGGATGAGTTTCACATTATGAGGAGAACCTCTTTAAATTTCTCACTAAAGTGAAGCATTATAAAAAGAAACTGACCAAATTGATGATTATACTCCAGTCAAAAAGCAAAGATCAAACAAAATGAAATACTCAGAATGTAAAAACAACAAATGATTTTAATACTAACAATAACATTTATTTAGGTGACTAAAGCCTAATTCTCCACAATGATGTCATTTTCCAGTCTGATTTAGCAAAAGAAATCAGAACAAATTTTATTGAGTGTTCAGAATTAAAAGTGCCAATCATCAATTTGGACAAGCATCATCTAAGCAATTGGACCAATCAAGTTGGGCCAACAAGTCGAGAATTAGCTTCTAAATTTGATGCAGGCAGCAAGCTGCAGGAATTTTTGGGAAGCACCAAAAGCAATCAGTGCAACGACGCGCTTCAAACGCCAGGCAAAATACTTGGGACTTACCTTCTCACCATTGGGAATAAGTTTGATGACTCTTTTTTGCTACGCTTCTGCTTTCTGACTTTAATGGCGCCCCTCCAAAAATCGGACCAGATATTATTAAAATACAGTATCAAGCTTACCTGGTTCAGCCCTCAGATTTTAATAACACTGATCCCACCAAAAACGAAAGTTCTGAAAAA
This sequence comes from Massospora cicadina, assembly GCA_022478985.1. Taxonomy (NCBI): domain Eukaryota; kingdom Fungi; phylum Entomophthoromycota; class Entomophthoromycetes; order Entomophthorales; family Entomophthoraceae; genus Massospora; species Massospora cicadina. The sequence continues at coordinate 41,089 of JAKSZP010017131.1, forward strand.
ATGAAGCTCACTAACTCCTTTCCAACTATCCTTCCACTTTCCAACTTTGATGGCGACCATCCAAAAATTGGACCAGATATTATTAAGATGAACGATAATCCCTATGAAAACACAGGTCCTAAAAAGTGAAGCTCAATAACCCCTTTCCAATAATCCTACTACTTTCTAACTTTAATGGCGCCTCTTCCAAAATTGGGCCACATATTACTAAAGCGAAATTTCTGAATTACCTAGTTTGGCCCTCAGATTCGAGTAGCGCTGATCCCAGCAACAATGAGAGTCAAGAAAAAGTGAAGCTAAATGACTCCTTTTTGGCAATGCTACCACTTTCCATCTTTGATGGCGCCCCTCCCAAGATCGGGCCAAATATTACTAAAAAAATCTAGATTACCCAGCTCAGCTCTCAAATGGGGATAGTGCCAATCCCAGTGAAAACGAGAGTCCTGAAAGACTGAAGCCTGAAAAACTGGCTAACATTACCTCTGTCACCAATGCCAACCGTTTGCCCATGGTGCATTTCCCTCACTGACTTTGTTGCATGAGTCACTTTTGATCATGAGTGGAATAAGTTCGCCCCAATCCCGATAGGGTGGTTCAGCGTCACAGGAAGAGGCCTCCCCATTGGAAGTTTCCCAGGAATGGGGGCTGCTGGTTGGCCTGCTGTCAGAAATCTGGGACAAAACCAAACAGATCAAAACGCTCAAAATTGAAAACTCGCTGCTTAGGCTGGAGTTATCTGAACTTAAGGCAAATTCTTTCAGAACCAGAAAGCCACTCAAAGCCAGCCCACTCAAGAGACTAGATACCACAGCTATCAGCAGATCATGGATTAAAGAATTTGAACCCACCTTCAAAGAGCGATCTGAAGGCTTTACCACTAAGGCTTACCTCCAAGAACATGCCACGCTCAACTGTTGGGGCAAAGAATTCTACCAGCAAGATCATAGCATCACCCCAATCCATAGCGCTCCTGTTGTCTATAACTTTACCATAGATAAAATTGGGGTGGCCTCATTATACACAGCTGGCATAGCTGACCTAATCTGCATTATGCCTGAGGCTCAGTCCAAACCTGAGCTTGAGCCCTCCATTTACTTTAACCCCCTGGTCACAATTTACTCCCTAGGACAAGGCTTAGGGAGGGCGTTGTCAGGATTCTCCCTGGATCAGGTGAAAGCCTTGTCCAGGGGGAAAATTGATATAATTATACAAAGGGCATATTTTGCAGATGGCTCAATAATTTGAGAACAGAGTTTGATTCAACCAGAATTCCAAATTTGGGGCTTTGCTCGAATTATGCTGAATTTGAGGAAAATGTACATTTCTTATTCATTATCTAATCTCTATCCACTCTTTATCTACTTCCACATGTCCCAAAATTGGGACTTTCCTACAGGTCCCATGCACTACCCTTAAATATCCTTATTCCTATCCTTATATTTTGAAGTACTATAAATAGTGCTAGATGAGTCTAAATAAAACACTTTCCCTCAGAACTCCTATATTATTTTACTTAACTTAATGGAAACCCTTTCATCCATGGCTGCTAACTTCGAAGCCTGGCCTTCCGATGATCATGCCACCAATGATTCCTCCCTGGTGGCCCAACACTATGTTAAATTGTGAATTGAATGTTTATGGGTTCAACGCATGATTTCCCCACTTGGGGCGGTAGTGCTCCGTCTCTTAGTATCTTTTTGCCGCTGCCAAAGTGCTCATGGGATGGCAGCATTATCCCCCCAATCCCACCAGTCACTTTTCCCCCTCTGGACATATTCCAAAATCTCGCACACTCACAGGCGGTGCTTAATAATCTCCTGGTGCTCCCCTTGAGCAACCTGCTCTTCAGCCTTTGAGTCAAATATGGGAACCTCTTCCCTCATTCAAGTGCCACTATCCTTGAGGGTATAAAGGTAATTCATACCTGAAAGGTTAGCAATATCTGCCTCGTCAAGGGGTATGTTTACCTGGGCTTTTCTAAAGAAGACCAAGCCATGATAGAGCAAAGATGACAACTGTTATTAAAAATACCTCTATTCCTACTACCTGCAATCAGTTGCCAGAGGATGCCACTCTAGTGGTATGGTTTTGGAGTTTGCCCAACCATCTCCCCTAAGAAGCTCCATCATGAGCTCCTATAAGGTTTGGCCACTTAAGGCGCTGACCCTGTCCTCCAGTTTGTGGTTCCTGGTGGGACCAGACGCCTCACAGGGCCTCATGCCTTTGCGACTATCCATCCTTTCCACAGAGATACTCACCTTGCTATTCTTCTCAATTTTATATGCTATTCCCCAACCACCAATTCTGAGATTGAGCCAAAATGTCCACCCAGTATACCCTTTGTGCTTCAGACTTGATCACTCAAAGCACAAGCGCCCTTCCGTTTATGCATTAGCAGCCTCAATGTTGATTTTAATGGTTGACTCAAACAGCAGACCCTAAAAAAGCCATTGTTCTGAAGATTACTCACATTGATGGATCCCTCAATCCTTCTTGAAAAATCAGCATAATCTAATATATTGGCTAACCTTAAAACCATCTTAATTAGGTTTAACTTTACTGATTAATGATGCTATATTTAGCTAAAATATAATAAAGCATGCTCAAACATGGGGCTCACTTAGTTGCATCAAGTGGGTCCTGCAGCATTTATTATGTTGCACCTAATTATTAGAAATCTTTATAATTCTCTGAGGCGGAATTGTATGTCAATTAATTTAACCAGCATAATATGAGCTTACACATGGACAGTCTAAATAGGGAGAACCTAGTGCTGTTGAGAGGCCTGCTTATGTCCCAACTTTAGTACGTCAACTATCATATTTGACCATTATTTTCCCCTAACTATTGTTGTTTGTCAGCTATATGACTTAGCTCTAATTAAGATGATATTTAGAGAAATGTACAATTTCGTGGTGCCAATGTTGCATCAAAAATCCTTACATTTATGAGAGTAAATTTCCTTCGATCAGGCTAAAACAATTATCAAGTAAGTTCAAGTGACAAGTTGACTTATGGAGATATTCATAGCCGTTGCAATGAACGGCAGAAGATTGGCATGGTGTGAATGAGTTCATCTAATAAATGAGTATGGCCTGAAGAAGCTATAGAGGTACAAAATACTGTCTCCTGACCAACTTTTAATCATCATCTGATATTCATTGTTATATATCCTATATGACTATCTGTTCAACAAAGATTATCTATATTTGTTAAGTAATGTTCACATACCTATACTTTCCAAAGAGAAATACTTAGCTTATTAGCCTGCCCAATAAGTAGTCACGATTGTGTAGGAGAGATCTTTATTGTCTACAAATACTGAAGGTCTCATATTATTATGTAGCCAAAAACTTAAGAACTTTGAGCATACCAGATTTCAACCATCATTTTTGAGAATAATTGGAGAATTTACTTTTCAACTGTGAGCAGAAAATTTTCATAAGTAAGTCTATATTCTTAACAAAGTTTTGTTAAGTGTCTAAGCTTGCACCATCAGCTGAAACTTACCACTCCACCCCTCCTCTCTCTGGCGTTGGTACCACTGCCAATTTTAGTAACATTCTCAAGTGGAGACATATTTTCCCCTCTCTAAACTACTGCAGCTGTAGCTCCAACTGTGACAGCTAATAATAACACACCTTTTTTACTAGTTCAGAATCCCTTTGTGTAATGAGCCCCACTCAGAGTACCATGATATGTGTTCGTGGGGAAAACTGCTCCCTCCCTCAGCTAATCAGCCCTAGATGCAGGACCCTATTTGCTCATCTCCAACACATTTGAAGCTATTAAAACGATGACTGAGGTTAATCAACTCATGCTAACACTCCTGAAACCTTATTGATTGAATTATATACTTCCTTATCTAATCCCTTTTCTAATTCTATTCCCTAGTGATGCTTACGCTCTTGTTCTGGATTCCTCATTCACTGATTAAAACATCTGCTCATTGTCAAAGTGGCAACTGCACGCACCAAATTCCCTCCACCAAACCTGTTACAAGGCCGTTAAACCTCTTGTTAACAAAATTTCACTTTAAAATTTTCCTTCCCAATATTTGTGAAGATGCACACATTAAGATTGGCGAGCTCATATATTCTGTGGCCTTTTTGCACCATGATTAGAAAGTTGGCGTTGTTCAACCCCGCTATCCTCAAACCCACTAAAAAAGTTCAATACTTTCATACTTACTTTTTTAGTCCTAGTGGGTCAACCCAAGGGGCGTCCACGCCTTTTATTTGTGGTGTAAAATAAAACTGAGATAAAAAATACCTAACATGGTGCCTCACTATTAAACTAATCGCTCATATTAGAAGGGGAGGATGGATGGGGGATGTCGTCCAGTGTCAGTTGCTTCAGATGGCGAGCAAAGGCAGATAAGATAGGTTTAGAGCGTCAGTGGTATAAGCATAAGTAGAGATAGTGGTGATTTTCCTTGTTGATAAGGCCTGCAGTTGTATCATCTCGATGTAGTGAGCAAGATGGTATTCAACAAAAATACCATGTTCAGGAACACACATAAATGACTTAATGCAAGGGTGAGTTTGATGTTAAGTTGGGATCAAAGATGAAAATATTGCCATGCCAATGCACATGCAGCTCGCAGATAATGTGAGATATTCAATATCAAATTTTAGCCTCATCATGGAAATCTTGGTGAAGAATGGGGAGGGGAATTCCCTTGCAAAGCAATACATCGCCACATGGAGGGATAGGCGGAGGAGGGTGTTGACAGTGGCAGCTGCTGCGTTGACAGCCATTTACATATAGTTTTATAAACCAGTAGGCCCTTTTGATGGTGGAAAAAGTGGAGGAATTTGAATTGAAGTAATCTGCTAAAAATTCAGGCCATCTGAAACAAGGTTTTTTATACTTAACAGAGTAGATACTGCACCCCAAGTTGCAACTCGCCAACTATTTCAAAGCCCTGAAAACTTGCAGAAATTACAAAAAATCTTTATTCACCGCTTCTACATTAAGCCCATACTTGCATTGATTTAACTCCCATTCTAGCTGCCCTCATGTGAGGCCTTAGAGAAGCGCTAGCTAGATATCCCCTGACCATCCTTTACCATCCAACATGGCTGCATAGGCTAGCTGCTGAGGCGCCATGATGGCTTATTTTTTGTCTTAGTTTGTCTGACACCCTCAAGTAAAAACGCATGGGCACCTTCCTCTTAGGTTGGGCTCCACTAGCACTAAAGATATTACATGTGTAGTACTGTTACTTCTTTAGCCATAACTTGTGCACAAAAAATTATTTTAGTTTTTGATGACCTATTGCACCTTCCATATCGACTGATACATATATAAGAACAATATATACTGCCTTATCCAGGTGTTCATTTGTCTTAACAGAGGTTTTAAAATAGCAGTTTTCTCTCTGGAAGGATATATATAAATATATGGTAATAAATTTGGTAACTTCAATTCATGTTTAAAACTTATCTAAGGTAAAGAAAAAAGTTTAGTTTCTTAGATCCTGAAGAGGTAATCTATATGCTTCTGCATCCTCAGGAGTATGACCAATGGCAGATTCAGGCATGTTTATACAGGTAAATTCTAGACTTTCCAGTTATATGAGTTTGGACTCACGCTTTACAGAAAATGGTGCCAGGATGGGAAGTTTATCAGTATATCATAGATTTTTTGTTCTTTGTTCTATATTTTCAACACAATTAAGCAGTCCTCCTTAGTAAAATTTAGAATATATCCAGGATGAGACTTGCTACTCTTTTTAGGCAAGTCATCCTTTATTGTTGCAGAATAAACCTCAGCTTCATTTAACTGCTTTAGACATAAACATGTAAATTATCCATTTCTACTAAAGAAATGAGTTTTTAACATATACTAAGGATTTTTATATATATATATTAGTGAAAGATAACATATGTGATAATTAGCTAATAATTTTCATGAAGTTGAATTAACATGGAGATTACATTTCTAAAAAAAGAGCTAACCTCAGGAGGTCATATTTAGTGTTTCTCTTTTTACGTTGAGCACTAGTTAGTTGATCATCAGGTTTTTTATTTCATCAATCATCACTACATTCATGAGTCAACTCTTGAGTCATTAGTTTGCTATAAGATCTTTTCATAGTTTTTTGGAGGTTGATGGAAAAGGTCTTAGTAAGATATCAGGTTCACCTATTGTGTTGATCTAACTCCTTGCAAAAGAACTCAATAGCTTTATAACTATCTGATTATAACATAATTAACGGTTGCAATTTGATTATTGAGCCAGATAGCACAATAAACTGAGCATAGTATATACTACCCTAACCACAATGTGTTTACCCTGTATGTAATTTTTCAATTCCAACAACACTTAGAGCCCTGTTGCAGACACAGCATTATGGCCAATACATAATGTTGATTTATAAGCTATCAACAAGTCTTACTGTCAGACTTTACTCCAATGCAAGGGAAGCTTTGACTTTGGGTTTCCAAATGGCTTACCATTTTAATAACATCCTATCTGATTTTAATCCATAATTTATCAAGCAATGCATCTTTGGGGCAATGCACCAAATATACCATTAAGGTAGTATACTGGCGCTCAATGTTTTGTTAGGCGGAAGGTATAAGGTTATCAGCCTTAACGCCATATTGCCTTGACCACTTCCCACTTTCCAAATCTGAAATGTTCACCCAAACTACTCGGGATAAATCGCCTCAAACACCCAATTCTGACAAACTTAGGCGATTTTTCACTATCTTCTCCTAATGCCTATTTCCCTCGACTTATTAAAGAGTTATGAAGATATCAAAGTGGACCTTTTTTTGTTCTAAGTTAATTTTGGCCTAGCTAAGTAAACTAGTGATTTTTTTCTTAGGTACAGCTAAGCTGCGAAGAAATTTTTCTTGATGACAGCTATCCCATCGAGTAATTTTACCTAGAAAGAGAAAGTCTCATAGGTGATTTCTCTGGAGCTGCTAATGACTAATATTTGTGTAGCTTTAAAGTAGCTACCTTCAAATTTTAAATAAAAACGTTAACACTTACCCAACCAAGGCTGAAGCACTGGTGCGTTTCTGATGTCATCTCACTAGCAATTTCCATTATTGATTCTTTGGAAGCATGCCTCTTAGATGTCGCCGCCAGATTAGTCATGGAGGACTGCCTGGTTCCTGGAGACCTATTAATCCCATTAAGCACACCTGGGCATCATCCTAAGAACCTCAGGTATTGCCGCCATGTTCCCCATTCCCTACCATTGATTACAGGGACAGTGTTGAATAGACTACTGTCCTGAAAAGTCAAGGCTTCTCTGTGTGTATTTTCTTTATTTTCTATTACTTCTATTTTTTTGGATGAGTTGGCCCACGGTCCTCCTATCTTAAAAACAGATAATGTAATCACAACAGGCTAAAATCTGTTCATATATTCCTAATATTTCTGAAATCTAGGTCATGATTCTATTTATTACTTGCTTTAAAGCCTCTTTTTTTAGTACTAGATGGTCCCAATGCTTTAAAGCCTCTTGAGTGCTGATAATCCAAAGAAGTTTTTGGGTATAAAACTTTCAGATGCATCAAGTGTTACAAAGCAGGGTTTACAAAAGGAGAACGCTTTGATAGATTTACAATTTTTTGTAACTTTTGGAAAAATATTTTCATATAATTTCATTAGAGAATTGTCCAATTTGGGAACTCTTTTGCAACTAGTATATCACCAGTCTCTCCAATATGTGAGCAAGGTTCTTTAATACACCGATGGATGTCTAGTTAACCCTTTGATATTTTATTATCTACAAAATTTAATTTTTATTCCTCAAACGTTATTACAGGGTATTGTCTAATCATATATACTCTTCAATTTTCCAATTAGAAAGAAAGGTGACGCTATTAAAGGTATCTTATAATATTCTACAACAGTAATTGTAGGTTAAGAAAAATGGTTTTCAGTGCCCTTATAGTGAGCACTAGTCTTTAGGGTTATCAACTTTAGTTATATCTCGCTTGTTCTAAATTAAAAACCCAACAATAGAATATTGAAATAGTGACATAACTCCCCCTCAGGTTGGGACATTTAGTACTAAAAAAAGAAATAGTGACATAACCATAAGCTATCCATAATTCAAAGGACCAAAGATGACAGTTTTTGAACTTTAAATTAAAATTTCAAACCATTTTTAAAGATAACTAAGATAAAATTATTGAGTAATAAAGTAATTATAGAACATCCCCCTATTTTAAGAACTTATAGGTTGCTAGTGGAAGGCTCTTTATGTTAGGTTAAATTTATATATAAAACAGGTATTAAGTGATAAAATTTTATTTTTAAGGAAATTTAGGGTTATTTTGTTAAAATATTTTTTGAAAATCATAAAACCTAATACTAAGGATGGTCAAAAAATCTCTCTCTCACAAATATCACTTTTTATAACAAAAAATGAATTGAACAAGAACTGAGAGAGCAACCAACTGCCATACCACACTGCAATTTTATAGACAGTGAACAAAGGCCAACCAACCAAGTGTAGGGAAGGCAAGCCGCCCATCTGCGAGCAGCACATAGAAACGGATGACTTGCCTACGCCAATAGTGAGTTTTATTAATAAAACCAAGGTTGTTGAGATGGACAAACAATCTGCTGACCTTCACGCCAGCCCAAGCCCTGACATGACTAGAAATGGGGCTGGTCATTCCACCAAATATGCGCCAAGTAACAAACTGGTGACACAAATGACTACAAAATGAACAAACGTGGAGATGGGTCACGGAGCACTAATGAATAGTGCGAATGATGGGGTCAACTTCTTAGGATTGATGCCCATTGACACCCAGATGACAAATGCAATTTTCTGGGAGTGAGAGCTGATGCTAAGAACAGCAGAGTCGGGAATATTCCCCAGTGAACCTCAATCAGCAGGGGGACTGGGGCCTCACAGGGTGAGAAAACTCTTGCCAATAAAGCAAAAAACCCAGATGAGGTATTGGTAGGATCTGAAACTGACTTGGATTCGAATAACATCATCAGCATTTAAACTAATGGAGTCAAGCAATAAAAAGTTTTCTACTGACATGGAGAAACTTACCAAATCAGCTTGGGGTATTTGGGTGAAGAACAAGTCAGGTGCTAACCCCAAAACAGTCTGATTGGGTGGGGGCAAATGGTCCCCAACCAAAATCAATTTAGTAGCATGAGTAACTCATTGGGCAGAATACCCAATACACAATCAGGCACAATCCCCAATGAAGGAATTCTGACAGGGGGCCAGAGCTCAATAATGTATTGATGGCTGATCCCAAATATCCAATCACAAAACCAAGATGATCCATTGAAGACCAACCAAGGCTGGGGTGACTCTACATCGGTGACTGAACTGGAAGCAGATATAGCACATCACTATTATGAATGCGCCATGTTCAAAAATACTGATCCACAATGTGATACATCCTATCAGGCAATCATTTGCCTCTGGGTATACATCCATCACAGGACCTGTTCTTTACAAAAACCCTGAAATGGCTCAGATCCAACTATGAGCCTTCATTTACCAGTATTGTGTATGGGTAATTCACTGTGCGCTCGTCACCAAGGTTATGAGCAACGAGCGCCCCCATCACAGAGGTTTGGTATTGAAGACCATTCAGATTATCTCTGATCAGCTCCGCCAGATCTCAAAATTCTCGCGCATAATCCCCAGGTGTTATAAGGCCACGCGTTTGGCTTCCCCGCCGGATCACTCATTGCATGCAATGAAGCTACTAATCATCTTAGAATGGTATGGCATGTAAATCTGCCGCTGCTAGAACTGTGGCTAGCAATGGCGATCACCAATCAGCAATGGTTGGAGGTGCTAGAACTCTAGCAGCCTGAATCCCCAGTCTTTTTTACCCTCAGCTGAATCACCTGTATTCCGCCCTTCCCTCTTACTTTTCCTTAAATTTATTTAATAAATTCAGAGTTTTTTTTAAAAATATAAATACTAAGGATGATTAGCCGTCCAGGTAAAACTTCTTCCACCCTAAGTGCAGATTTTAAGTTTGAAACCTGTACTGGCTAGAAAATTCTTGGTGTGGTATATTTGTCCCAAGGTTGACCCACCTCAAATAATTTTTTTTTATTTTTTAAAAACCTAATACTCAGGAATATAGTTTAATCTAAATAGTAAGCTATAGATCTAGTATAAAGAGGGTCAGTCGAGTACTGACATGTCTGATTGCATCCAGGTTGACCTGCTTTTATCTGTTTTTAATGAAATTTCAGAGTTTTAATCTATAGTGGTGCATGACCATCCAATTATTCTTCAATTTAAGGTTTTTATAAGGAAGTATAGCTTTAAATACTTAATGCACACTGAGCTTTGTTTATTCAGGGTATGCAACCAGGGGATGGACATTACCAAGGCTCAAACGGGCAAAACAAAAACTAAATTAAAGTACAAAAAGTCAAGAGGAGATGGATGGAACCACTTAAATTGACACGAAATTCAAAATAAAACAGACCAATTAAGTTGATGATAGAAACTGCTATATGACCATGGCATAGGGGAAGGGAGATCAGAATGCTGTTCAGGCTCCTCCAGGGTGAACTGGCAGCAGCACAAAACCAAGAGCACAGGTGTGGTGCATTGTAAAGTGAGTGACCAGGGAACAAAGTGGGGCTGATAATGGGATCTTCCTCTTGAGGCAATCAGAGATGTATGTGCAAAGCCTTACTAAGCCTTAATGTCACTTCAGGGAGGTTTAAAATTATGTTGATAGTTTGGTCAGTGAGGCAGGGTTTGGTTCCAAACTTTGTTACTGATGCTACATTTAGGACTGCTCTGTTGGCGTAGTGGTAGTATTTCATTTATGGTTTGGGTGCACCTTGGTGTTAACAGAAGGAGAAACCAGGCCCTTAGCTAATACAGCGACTGATTGTGCTATAACTTATAAGAGTGGGTGAAATTCAGGGGAGGCAACTGCCTCTTCAATTAAATGATAGTCACTTCAGAATTAGGGAACATCAGGGCGATATAAATAGTGGCGAGGGGGATTAAACCACATATTTGACATTGAGGTACTCTTCAAAAATGGAGCTTTGACTAATTCAGAGACAGGAAACCAAAAAAATCTACTTCCTCAAATTAATTCCATGGATTTTGATTGAAGATAATTGGATTTTCAATATTAGATTGAGCGGTGGGGGTGGCTGAATGGAGGTTTTAGATTAAACTGGGGTCTAATATGACCCAAGATTGGCTGGGTTAAGAAAAGAGGCTTGGTGACAAGGCTCATGATTTGGTGAAGCAGGCTGATCTGCAGCTACCGTCTTGGGGGAGGAGGGGGAGGAAGGTGCCCCAGTTAAAGAAAGTAATCAGGTCAGCAATGGGGACATTTGAGAAGAGTCAGGAGTGGGGGCTACATCATGAGCATTGGAGAGGCAGCAGTGTTTTGAATGGTCCAATTTAAACAAACGTTGAAGATGGTGCGCCCATCATTCACTTGGGCCCAGAAAAATGGTCTGGGGCAGAAGGGATAATGGTGCGAGGGGGAATTGAGAGGGCAATCTTCATTAAAACTTGGTATAATGCCGCAAAGGCATGAGGGCCTTTGAGTTGAGTGGCTCCATTGTGAACCACAAACTGCAGAATGGGGTCTTAACCATATTTAAAAAACTGGCCAAAAGTTCATTGTGCAAAATTTTATTTTTTTTGGGGGGGGGGGGGGAGGTGGGTAGGGAGGCCCATGAACTAAACCACAAGTGTGGTATCAGTGGGCAACAGGGTATTAGTAGTTGGAAGGAGGATACCCTGGAACGCCAAGGTAATGATAGCTGCTACTGCAGCTAAGCTCCAAATGAGATAACAAGATCAAAATACCCCTTTAAGGGCGGATGTTGAAGAAGCTGACAGGCTGCATAGCAGCCTGAGCTGTTTCAATAATATGCTTGTCGTTATACTAACAACTTGTCATAATTAGCCTAAAGGCCAAATAAAATGTTGCTCCAGGGAAGCACAAGAGGTAATGAGGTGTAGCCTGAGTGGTGACGAGGTGTAAAGCTAGGTCCTTAAGCATGACAAAGCAACCTGATGAATTAGGAGGCCTAGAAGAATCATACTTGACACAATTTAGCAATGGCTGAATAACACTAGGAGGTGGGCTCCCTACCCCATGAGGGGACATCAGATGTCGGATTCATCAACATAGGTGACCATAGAAGGCTGATGATGAGGGTAGTTGTGTTATCAATACTAAAAACTAAGATTTGATCAGATTTGGGTGAATTAAGCAGAGTTTTTTTTTGAAAATTGGTGCAATATAATTTCTGATAATAATCCAAATTGACGCTTTACCTTTCATAAATGAAAGTGTTTAGTTTTTTATAATTAAGGCTAAAAAATTACTATCTCTTTTTTGTATCCCTTCTTAAGATTCAAGAATAATCATAACCTGTATCAAAAAATGTCATTTTTTATATTGGAATAGTTGACTTTCAGAGTCATTAGGCGAGGCTCTCCTTAGGGTAACATGAGCTGAAAAACATACTAAGATACTCTGCTCCTCCATATTATAGTAGATAAGATATCCAGATTTCAGACAGACTGATGTTCTTTGTTGGGATCCAGTATTGGGTGTAAATTTTTCCATATGAATAGGATCAAGAAATTCTTTGAAATGAACAAGGCCCTGTAATTTAAGAAGTCCTGATAGGGGATGTATAATGGCTTGGCATTTTAGCTTAATTACTATAAGAAATCTAGCAGATAACTAAATAAAGTTTTCAAATATGACATGTCTAATATTATATGGACAAGATTTTTAGTTTTTTTTATGTCTATTTAGAAGTCAATAAGTATGTATACTATCTGAAACCAGGTCAAAAAATCCTTATACAAAAGCTAAATTAGTTGATGCCATATTACTTTTTATTTGATGAGATAGAATAAATTTGTATTAATTACCCTTTTATATTAACTAGATTTCTATAAGAATACATATAATTTTAGAAACTCTGGATGTCTAAGATTAAGCTACCTAGAAAAGTTACACTTGATAGTAAGAGTTAGTTTTTATAGCTTTACCTTATTTCAACAGTATATAAATTATTAATTAAGTCAAATCATTTACTTCAAAATTATAGCAGATATAGTTAAAATCTTTTTGAGTCTAATATGCTCTCAGGCTAGCAATGTGTTTTCTTTTTATTAAAGCTTGAGATTGATTTCCATTAGTTTTCCTTAAAAGGACGAGTCACATGGAGAAAGTATAAGGAAACAGGTAATTAAGTTTTTCTCTAGTAATGGATTCATATCTTATTTAAATTAAAAAAAGGTTCTTATGTATATTAGTCTTATCCCTAGACATTGACTGATAATCTGATGATCTGAGCAATGCCTCAAAGGAATTTGGATTCATTTTCTCATGGCTAACTAACAAGACATAAACTTATTAAAGCTAATTGGGAACAACAATCTATATAAAAATCCAGCAGAAATTGTCTAAAGACAGCCTTCTTCGTCCCAACACAGGAAATTACACTTTTTCAAGTGATCAGATATTAAAAGATTACTAAGCACGTTTAACTCAAATTGTTTGCTCATTTCTTGTAATGAATATTCTAATAATGTCTGTTGGGATTTCCCCTATTAAGAGTGTAGCCTCAACTAGGTGTTAATTATTTAGTTATAGAAAATACTTGTAATCTTTAATAATTAACTATACTATTAGACAAATATTTATATTAGGTCTAAGATTATTATATGAAGCAACAAGCAATTCCCATCAGTTACACTGGACTTATGAACTAACAAATCAGTTAACAAATCTGAATTACTCTCCAAGTGACTACTGATGGGTTAAGCAAGCTTGATGCAAGACTTGAATTATTCCTGATTATCCTGATCTATCTGATCTTTAGTTTATATATTAAACTTGATATCTTATTTAACCTCCATTAATTATACTTCCCTAGTACTATAAATAGTATTAAATATTTCCATGATAAAGTAACTTTCCTTGCAGTACTATCTACTATTTGAAGTTCATTTGGCATATTTATATTTGGATTTCAGTGTGAAATCCAACAATTTTTATATTTAGCCTGCAGGAACCTCTGAACCATCGCCAACTGGTTAAAATTCAATACTAGGGCTTTAATAGGACCTCTGAACCCTTAATAAAGGTTAAGTCCTCTTCAATTATTCATATATTGGATTTCAGTCTAAAAAACACGATTGTCCAACCAGTTAAGTGAGCTTCAAAGGACCCGACCCAATTTATTATTGAATTCAGTGTAAATTCTGACAATGTCTAATGTCGCTCATATTTAATATTTTCGGAATAAAAGCAGTGCTTTAAGGGAGCATATGAGCACTATCTCATGGTTAATAACTTACTTGATTTAACTTAAGAGGAGAAATATATATAAAATATTCTATAGAGTTTGTTATCATTGTTTAATACTAATGCATCAAACTATCCTCTATTAGGTGAATGTAAAAAAAGACTACTGTCTTACTGCAAGCTTTTAATCTTTGCCCATAGACAGCAAAAATTAGGGCTACTATAAGTGTGGATCATATATACCCTCTTTAATTTATAATCTATTTTTATTATATATTTTATTAGTTTCCTGTATGTGGCACATGATATTCTAAGTTGCAGCCCTGCCATTGGCAATGTAAGTAGAGAACCTGATATCCTGGAATGTCATAATCCCATACAAAGCACATAAAAGCAACATTAAAAATTAGTATGTACAACCTATGTTCATAATCTAACATCTTAAGGAAAGACCTGGATTCATTTAGGGTTATGCTAAAAACCATAAGGGAAGCCACAGTCTACAAGGCATCTCTGGGTCCAAGGTGTTGTGAGTGGCCCTGTTGAAAGGGGAATCGGAAAGGGTACAACTCAAGGAACTGTCTATCATTTTACTTAAGTTATTAAAATTGACCAAAAGCAAAGTTTCTTTCAATAAATATGATTAAAAATTGAATGGAAGAACTTAATAAAAGAATAATACCCAACGCCCTACCATTAGCAGGGTTCTGGAACTTATGGCTTTAAGGGGAGAAAGCTGCTATCTAAACCACAAAGATATGGAATAATTTTCAAACTTTTGAATCCATTAATTAATGGTTTTAACAAACAATTTCTCTCAATAGTATTGACCAGCATTTACAAGCTATTCTTGGGTTAATTTTTCCAGGTTCCAAATGTCCATATATGATTTTTAGATTCTGGAATGGAGTGTTGGGTTCAATCCCAGCTTACACCCTCCTTTTCCAATCTTTTTGTTCTTTGACTTGTTGGGTATAATTTGCTATTAAAGTTAGTTTCTGGGTGAACCATCTGTTGTGGGCAGGGAATGAGAAAGTAGTGTGGTATTACTTAATTTCTTTAAGTCTTCATAAACTTTTCTGATTTTCTCTAAGTAAAAACAGAAGATTTCAAGACTTGTATGTGTTTGGGCTGAGGGGTGGATAGGGGAAAGGAATTTGGCAAGCAGGGAAGGGCAGTGGCTAGACATAACTCATCCATGGTATGCCCTAGGTCAGAGATCTGGGTGAGAGGCAAGGCGTTGGAATTAAACCCTTTTCTTGATTCTAAAGGGATGTACTTATATATTCAGCTTAATAGCTGGTATCTGAGCCTTACACTACCCTTTCCTTGACAGGCAAGGCTCACGCCCCCAACGAGGCCTTTTTGAGGGCATAGTTTTTTGAGGGTGGTAAGTTTTATGGCAGCTAGGGTTTCAGGCTTAGGTGGGCAGGTGCAGGGGCATTGAAATCTTCTTATAAATTTCTCCAATAACTCCCAACAATTGGTACACTTCTAGGACGGGACCCAGCTGTTCTCATTAGCTGGTTATTCCTTCCATGAGACCAGGTAGTGCACTTGGCGTTTAACCCACCTTGCACCCAAAATCTTTTTTAATTCAAATTTGGGGGATCCCTCTACCATTATGGGCTCAACCTACAATGGTCTCTTGCTTTTAAAAAAGAGAGTGAAGAAGCATTGAAAGATTCGTGTTTTCCAATTAGGGTCAGTTCCAGGTGAAAAAAACGTTGTTCAGGACATTGGTAATAGGAAATGGTCTTGCACTCTTGCAAGCTGTTTCTGACAAGGCACCTTGAGGCGCAGATTAATAGTGTTCATCATTACTAAATACCCTTCTTGATAGTTAGTGCCTCAAGTCATTTTTTATATGCAAACCTCTTGGCGTCATTGCATAAGTTAGTCAGTTGGTTCTTAACTTGTTGTTGGACCTTTTGATGTGTTTGTTGAAGCTCTGCTTCTGGGATATTACTCCGCGTTTGAGGTCTAGTGGTTAAGGCAGGATTGTATCCCAAACTCACATATATAGGGGAAGCCCCATTAATGAATGGGGTGCTTATGAAAATTGGACCAAAGGAAAGTACGCTGCACATGTATCTTGGGAGGTAGTTGCAAGGCATTGGAATAATGATCTAAGGACTAGCTATTACGCTCCATTTTACCATCAGATCAGGGATGTAAGCTGAGGATCTATAAGGGTTGAAACAGAATGTCACACAGAACCTCCCAAAGCTGCGAGGTAAACTGAGGTCCCCTGTCACTGATTATTTCCTGAGAGACCCAAAAAATGCTAATAAATGATCTACAAACAATTGTGCCATTTCATTAGCTGTAGTATTTGTCAAACAAGAGATAAAAATTTCATATTTAGTGAATTGGTCTATAACTACCATATTAATCAGACCCTTGGGACCTTGTAAACTTACAATGAAAGCAACTGAAAGTGATGTCCACTGTCCTGATGCTTGTTGAAGAGGGTGTATGAGACCATTATCCCTGTCCTATCTGATTTGGGTCTAACGCAGATCAATTATTGTTCAATCCTTGTAGGAACCTCCTTTGTCAACCTATTCCAATCATACACAGTGCATTTATAAAGTTCTGGGACTAACGTTTTAAAGACACAACTTTACAAATAAATAAAATTACTTTTATCATAATTTAACATACAACCTTTCCCTCCGTATACATATTTATATTGCTGAAAACAATTGTTAAAAGGTATGCACATAGTTCCTATTTTGTATAACCATGTTTAAACCAGCTGTCGCATTCTTCTGAATTGTCTCTACTTTATCAAAAGGATGAACCTTCAGTGCCACCTTCAGATTAGAGAATAGAAAGAAGTTAGACAGAGCCAAATCTGGTGAATAGAGTGGATAATTATAATCTGAAGGTGGCACTGAAGGTTCATCCTTTTGATAAAGTAGAGACAATTCAGAAGAATGCGACAGCTGGTTTAAACATGGTTATACAAAATAGGAACTATGTGCATACCTTTTAACAATTGTTTTAGCAATATAAATATGTATAGAGAGGGAAAGGTTGTATGTTAAATTATGATAAAAAAAAGTTTATTTATTTGTAAAGTTGTGTCTTTAAAACGTTAGTCCCAGAACTTTTTGAATGCACTGTGTATCTGTGGGATCCGCCAACAGATGCCACAATATTTTGTTTAAAGTGAGAATTCTACTATATAGTAAAATAAATAAATAGCGCTTTGTTAAAGTTTTTTTAGTTTTTTATTGTTTAAGCAGGGCAAACCCAAAGAAGGTCTTTTTCTCATTACTAGTTTTTCCTATTTAAACTAGTTCAGATTTTAAGCCCATGGGTATTCAAGGCAAAAGTATATAAAGATGAGTCATCTAAATTAAGAAAATATAGGCTTTCAGCCTATCAGATCAAAGATAAATATTTTGAGGCAAAACTGAACTATGTGGTAATGATTTGATGTATTATATCCAATTACCAGCGAGTAAAATCTTCTCACCTTGGCAGTGGTCAGACTCATGTGGTAATGATTGGTTTATTTGCACCCTATCATTGTCGAGTAAAATCTTCTCACCTCAGCGGTGGTCAGACTTGTGTGGTAATGATTGGTTAATTTGCACCCTATCATCATTGAGCAATATCTTCTCACTTTGGAGGTGATCAGACCTATGTGGTAATGAATACCCCAAAATTAGCTGAGAAGTCAGAGTAATACTATTATTAGTTATTACCTTTTTAAGCCATTTTTTGTTATAAACCATATTTTTCCCATAGTTAGGATTCCACCAACAATCTTTTAAGGTCTTTTCGCTGTGGGTACTCATATTGTTGATATCCACAATATTATTTGAAGATTGGGCAGGTGATGGGCCAATAAAGGGTAGCAGATTTGGGAGCACTAATACCTCCAACATTCTTTTTCTTAATTTGAGAAGGAGAATGTCTGACATTGCCCCCCTTCAAGAATGTTGGGAGGGGTGTAGGGTCATAGGAATCAGCTATATACCCGGTTTATAGTAACTCCTGTGGCTAATGATTTGATGGAGTATTCATTGCCTCTTTTGTAGCTAATGGAGAAAGGTCCCTCCCAAATTAAACCAAGCTTACCGCTTTTTGGGGTGATGCGGTTATGGTAGTATAACACCTTATCAGCCACTTGAAATGTAGGAAGGGGGTGCGGAGCTCATAGAAAGCCTGCCCTTCTTTAGTCACTGTTTTTGCGAGGTTGGTATACATGCAAGAATATTACTTCTTGCTGGGTTCTGTATTGGCTAGAACTAAGGGACTTCACAATTGAGCAACAACAAGAACCTTTGCTTCATATTGATAATGCCATCATATTTAATCATAAACTGAGTACCTATAAGCATATCATAAGCGTTATTATCCAAAGCCACTGTGGGGGCCAATAGAATAAGCTTCCCAATATGAATGGGAAGCACAAGTAAGCACCAAGTGCGCAGGTGTTGTTGGTCCAGAGGTTCCAAAGTCTTGGTTGTACTCCAAGTCAGGTGCAAGTTTGATCTTTTCATCAACTTGGAGGAGATCACGTTCACCGGGGAGCCTGTATCTAAGATGGCCATCACCTGAACTTTTTGGATAACTACTTTGACCTTTGTAAGTATCCCCCAAAAGTGGGCAATAGCGCTAAGACCTCCTTAAGATGGAAATTGGAGGTTAATTTGCATGCAGTCTCGGGGTAATTTTCTTAGATGGACTTTATGGTATGGCCATGCTGGATAGGGCGAATAAGGTGAGACATCACCTCATCTGCATTGCTGGCAGTATCAATAACGACTGACTCCCCTAGAATTTGGCAGAGATACATCTCTTCAGGTATGGTGGCTTCATCTACTCCTCCAGCATTCAAGCGATTGGGGACTTACACTTCAGCAGGTACTCCTACAATGTAATGGCCGACCTCATTCATACCCCCCTCAGAATCATCCCCTGGGGTATTAGTAACGCGAGGTACTGGCATAAGTTGTTTAGATGAGTCAGGCACATGAGTTTTGTCAGCAATAGGTGTGCCTTTCCCTATGCTGACATTTCTTTTCCCTGCTCTTGTTCCTCGGCGTCAGCTTTCTTTTTCCAGCAAACAGCCTCCTTGTGTCCAAACTTGTTGCAGTATTCGCACTGAGGGCGTTCAGGACGTTTTGTTCTTCAGGGCCCATTATCTGAAGGGGCTCCTTCTTGTCTTCAATAGCTAGAGCTTAAGGATTAGGCTTAGAATCCTCAATGGTTAAAATGCGAGGACGAGATACTGCTCCATGTGAAACTTTGGTCTTATGGAAATCAGCGACATCTATTAACGACTCCTTGATGTCTTGAATGGTATGGAAATAGCATTTAACTGAGGTGATGTGCATCGATAGCAATGGGTAAGGAGCCACTCCAGTCAAAACGGCGGCTACAGCATCATCCAAAGTCAACATCTTTGAAGTTAACAACATCTGTGCTTCCATATAAAATCATTCTTACAAAGGCGACCACTGACTCTCCTTTTTGGATACTCATGCGCATAAAAGCTTGCTTTTTCATACTTAAAGCCTGTTTTGAACCGAACGTGTTTATGAGGGCCTCTTTAACTTTTGACCAGGTGCTAAGAGCATCCATATGTGGGACCATCACCTCCTGTGCCATGCGGCCTAAACAGGAAAGGATATGTTTGGCCTTCTGATAATCAGTCGCCCCTTCCATAGCTGCTTCATAAACGTATAAAAACGAAGCAATGCTACCCTCACCGGGGATAAACTTGTCTTTAAACGTTGGTTTGAATGAATTATAGTCATTCCCAGTAAGGGTATGAATAGCTGGAGCTTCTGCTTCCGAGGTTTCAGAGTGGTAGCTTAACTGATCAAAGTTTATGAAAGGCGATCGAACTGATCATGCATGGCCTCAAGCCAAGCTTCCATTTTAGAGAGGGCTTCTAGGGGCCCAGATTCACATAGTCTCAGTTGAGCTTTGATCCCTGATTTATGAGTTTCAAAATCTTCCACTTGGCTCTCCATTGCAGTGATTTGAAAATGGAGTTGTGACACCATTGAGCCTAGGTTTAATTGAGCAGTTTCCACAGCTTTCACGTGGTTCCTCAGCTCTTCTTTCATTTGTTTACACCCTTCATCATCACGAGAGTGGGAGCTAGGGCCTTGTACTCCCTCCTTAATCTGTTCATACTTCTGATCGACATGCGTTAGTTGACTAAATACTTCCTTCAACAGCACAGGGCTTTCCAGCGAAGCTTTTATCACTTTTGCTTTGGTTTCACATTCAGTCAGGCGACGTGCAAAAATTTGGTATTTTCAAACGAAGTTTTGTAGAGCTAGCTCTTTTTTTTAGCTGAACAACCTTGGCCGCGAGGGTGGTGGTGGCGCTAGATGGTTCAAGTAACAGACGACGTTCAAGCTCATCAACACGTGAAAAGTCCTGAATTAACTGTCGCTCCACCACAGCCACATGCTGTTCATATTTCTCTTGTAGGACAGAGTCATGAGCTGAAAGGTCACGATGCGTTCTCTCATTTTGCTTTTCAAGTTCTTTAGCAAACTCCTCCAACAACGAGCGGGTGCTAGCGGAGGAAGTGTATAGTTCATCCCAGAATATCTTCATGGCCTCCTTGACATACTTTACAATCCCAGTGTCCATAGTAGTAAGCTGGTCATGCAGCTGTATGATGAAGTTGCGATTAGCTTCCACACCAGATCTAACTGCTCCAGATGTTTGGAGGTCAGTTGATACAACTTATCATAGGCTAAATTCAGAGCTGCATGGGTATCTAGGTGTCGATGAAGCTCTTCATGATGGCTGGCTAAGAGATGCATCATATGGACCAAGGCAGGGTGAGCAAACTTGCGTACGTAGGTGGTAAAATTTGTAAGCTGATCATAGGCCTCTAGGAGGACACTAGTCTCATAGAGAAACAAGTGGCGTTCCTCTACCAATGACGCTTGTTCATGAGATGCAATGTCACCAGGGTTAAGGATACCATGAGTAAGGTCTCTCACGGCTTCAGTAGCTGGCCAGGTGATGTGACGAGACTCAGGTATTAATATGCGTTAAAATTGTTCTTCTTCTCCATGTATCAAAGCGGTAGGGCTATCCATTTAATCATCATCTTAAGTCCCTTCCCCATTTTGCACCCAACGGGTGACACTCTCCATTACTTTTAATACTTATTGAAGTATTCAGGGTGATCCCCTGTTGTGAGCACCAGTTTGTGGGATCCGCCGGAGGATGCCACAAATATTTTGTTTAAAGTGAGAATTCTACTTTATAATAAAATTAATAAATAGCGCTTTGTTAAAGTTCTTTAAGTTTTTTATCGTTTAAGCAGGGCAAACCCAAAGAAGGTCCTTTTCTCAATATTAGTTTTTCCTATTTAAACTAGTTCAGATTTTGAGACCATGGGTATTCAAGGCAAAAGTATATAAAGCTGAGTCATCTAAATTAGGAAATATAGGCTTTTGGCCTATCAGATCAAAGATAAATATTTTGAGGCAAAACTGACCTATGTGGTAATGATTTGATGTATTATATCCAATTACCAGCGAGTAAAGTCTTCTCACCTCGGCAGTGGTCAGACTCATGTGATAATGATTGGTTAATTTGCACCCTATCATTGTCAAGTAAAATCTTCTCACCTCAGCGGTGGTCAGACTTGTGTGGTAATGATTGGTTAATTTTCACCCTATCATCATCGAGTAATATCTTCTCACCTCAGAGGTGATCATACCCATGTGGTAATGAACACCCCAAATTTAGCTGAGAAGTCAGAGTAATACTATTAATAGTTATTACCTTTTTAAGCCATTTTTTGTTATAAACCATATTTTTCTGATAGTTAAGATTCCACCAACAATCCATTAAGTTCTTTTCGCTGTGGGTACTCATATTGTTGATATCCACAATATTATTTGAAGATCAGGCAGGTGATGGGCCAATCGTGGTAGCAGATTTGAGAGCGCTAATACCTCCAACATTCTTTTAAGTCAAGAAGGAGAATGTCTGACAATATCCTCATTTGAATAGATTGATAAATTTTGCGCCCAAGGGTTCCTCAAGTTTAAAGGATCATGTTGTTCCCTTATGACGTGAGAAAGTAGCTTAGATGAGAACCCATACCTTGTCACAAAAATATTATCCTGACCTACTGAAATACCATCCAGAAGGGGCGTTTCTAGCATCAATTCTTGCAAGGAGATTTCGTCCCTCAGGATCTGTTGACTGGGATGCCATCACCACATCTAGTAGAGAACCTTCAGTGACAAGAGATTTCAGAAATGGTTAGATGGAGTAGCTTCACAAATGTATTGATAAGGGAAACCAGGACTGTTTCAGCTGGGGTAAATTCACTCTTTGACTCAAAAGTAGTATGAGGGATGCTGGGAGATGTGATATCACGGGATTTGGATTTTATTTTGGGTTTGGGCTTGGGTCTGGCCTTTATTTCAGCCTTAGGTTGTGGTTTGGGGGATGTGATCACGACTATGGCTGAAGTTGGTGGAGCTAAGACTTGATCAAGGAATTACAATAAATGATTCAGAGTCTATATTTTAAGTAGGCCCCAATAGGGGATTTTGGCATAAGATATCTGGTAAAATAAGTGCAGCTCCATTAACAAACTCATATTTGAAGTTAGCTTGGGAGGTCGCTATGAGTCCTGGCTGCCTGTGAGCCAGCTTCTGAAGTTTGCAATAATAGGCAAGGAACTTGTGGTTTGTGCGAATCATCACTGTATGCTTGGCCCCTTGTAACAGGTAACGCCAGTGCATCAAAGACCATGCAACCGCTACTAAGTCTTTATTGTAAATGGCCCAAGCACTCCATGACACTAAGCTTCTTAGAAAATTAAACCACTGGATGTTCCCTCCCCTATGTCCCTACAAAGGACAGTCCTAACTGCTGTACCAGAAGAATGACATGCCACAACAAATGTCTTATCCTCATCCATATGATGCAATACTGGGGGAATGAAAACTTTTTTATTGCTTCAAATGCTCATAGGCTTTAAGAGTTCAAAGGAATGGGGCGATTTTACTTATAAGTTGGAGAAGTAGCGAAGCTAATTCAGAAATGTCGTGTGAGAATTTATCAAGGAAAGTGACATTCCTAGTAAACTGCGCAGTTGCTTCTGTGCCACTGGATTAGGCTAAAAGCAGATAGCTTCCTATTTGGAAGGCATGAGGCATATCCATCCTTTAAGATAAAATTACGTTGGAACTGAACTACATCCATATAAAACTTACACCTGGAGAGCTTGGCAATCAGCCCTGCTTTTTGGAGTGCAGCTGCCACAGCACCAAATTGTTGGCGTGCTTCTCTACATCAAGGAGTGGATTAAGAATTCATCCATATATGTAATCACACAGGAGAATCTTAGATCCCCCTGGCGTCATCATTTTGGTGCTGTAACACAGCTGAAGCGTTTTTTTACTCCAAAAGACATAACTTTTAACTAACATATTACATACCAGGTGCAGATTAACATCAGCCACTCTTGGTCAGACTTGATCCGCACTTGATGGAAAGCGTTCACCAAGTCAAGCTATGAAAACTTCAATTTTAAATTCTCTTGTAATTTGCCACTTCGGGCAATAATGGGTATGGATCAAGGACCATCACTTTGTTCAAATGTCCATAATCCACACATGGTCTCAGAGTATCATTTGGCTTCTGTTCAAATACCACTAAAGAAGATACAGGAGAGGTTTTCTTGATCATCCACTCCTTCTTTACCATATCTTCTATTTAGGCCTTTAATGCTAGTCCTCCTTAACCGTGAGGAAATAAAGGGAGCAGCTCTTTTGATAAAGTCAACCGTTAGTTGAGAACTCAAGAAAAATTATGAGTGTCTTGGTATTTTATTAGCCATGTCCACATAACAGACCAATTTAAATGGCGCGAGATTAAGAGGCAGGGTGGGCACCTTGTGGACAATATTTGTAGAGAGTTATCACAGTTGCCGCTACTGCATTATCTGTTGCCAAGGTGGGAATAAGGGGATTTAAACTTAAGTGATCATAAGTATAACTGATATATTCCGCTCCAAGTCAGTATTAACTGACTGGCGGAGCCACCATTCTCCCTCCAAAATTATTGGACATAGCAACTCTGGAATTGCCATGAAATGATCTAAAAATTAACTTTTGAGTCACAAAAGGCAAGTGTTTACAAAGAGAGATTGTAAGCATAGGGACCCTCGATGCCACTGGACTGAGGAGCTTGAGGTGACAAAAAGACTAAAGCTTACACCACTTTAAGTCAATGCAATTACCTGTGGCCCAAGTACTCTTTAAAGCAGTTAACATTACCATATGTTGTCCTACCTAATCTGGATTAAAACAAAAAGTAAGTACAAAATAAATTTATTAAAATCTACAAGATAGCAAAGTGTTGAATCCAACTTGTAACCTGGGAGGGTTTGTGGAGCTTGATGTATCTGTTGGTAAGCTGAGTGGAAATAGCTGCTGCCCTGGTATAAAACAAATGTTCAAACTTAGGATCATCAGGATCTGATAAGGGCCTCATGGTTGAGAGGCCCTCATAAACTGGATTTACGCGACACTTCTCTTCCACCTAATTGACAAGTGATATTTGAGAGAAGTATGTATCTGGATTCGCAAGGTTTATGTGAATTTCGCCATCCCCAAAAAAGGTGTTTATAATATCGGGGGAAAGGGGTAGTTTATTCAGGGTGACTGGCCCAAATGGACCATTATGGCTTCTTCAGGCCCCTGAGAGGGTGTAGAGTAGGCCTTAGGGCGACATCCAAATTCTTTGTATTGAGGGTTTGACTTCATATGCTTATAATCTTGACACTAATTGTGCTTATTGAAGCACATTGCATAGTCAATAGTGTGGGGTGCAACAATTCAACAAAGGAATCTAGTAAAGTAGACTTTGGCTTCGCCTTGTTGTCAAATATCAGCACCTGGATACCTCCTAACATGAGGAAGCCTCTGGGGAGTATCAAACTCAAGGTGCTTACAGCTAATTGAGAGATGCAAAGGGGTTATGAGTTAAGTAAAACAAGTTAATAAGCTATGCTGTATGATGTTAATAGTATTCCACAGATAACAATTAAGTAGCATTTTTAATAGTGAATAGACTTGAGTGGTAGAGAGTCATTCAATGTCAGGAGATAATTAACCAACAACTTCGCCTCTGTATTTTTAGTTGTATTATAATGCTAGGAACCCAACGTGTCAAGGAAAAGCCTGGCTTTCTTTGGGGAAGTATCAGAGCCCACAAGGGTAGCCACAATCCATTAGACACCACTGGGTCCAAGGTGCTGTGAGTGGCCTTGTTGGAGGGGGAGTTGGAAAGGGTACAACCCAAGAAGCTGAATAACATTTACCTCTTTAATTTTTAATCACTCAAAGGCAAGTTTCTTTCTATAAATTATGTTTTAAATCAAATGGGAAAACTTAATAAAAGATAACCCAACAACCTACCATTAGCAGGGTGCTGGATCTTATGGTGTGATGGGCGAGCTGATAAGCTGAAGCATGATAGTATGGAATAATTTTTGAATTTTGAAAACGTCATTAATGGGTTTGACCACCAATTCTCTTGATAGTATTTCTCAACTTTTTACAAGCTATTCTCAGGTCAATTTTCCCAAATTCTGAATGTTTGCATTTGCTTTTTGATTATGAAATGCAGTGTTGGGTTCAAAACTAGCTTTCGCCCTAGTTTTACAACTTTTTAACAATTTGACTTGTTAGGTATGGTTTTGTCATTCAAGTTGGCTTCTGGGTGAACCACCTATTATGGACAGGAATGGGGACCATGGGTGGGTTTCTTGTTTTCTAAAAAGTCTTAAATAGTTGTTTGATTTCCAAAAATAAAAATATGCAGATTTAAAGACTTTAATGGGTTTAGATGTGAGGTAGATAGGGAAAGGCTTGTGGCAAGTAGGGAAGGGCATCGGCTACCCATCTCTTATCCAAGTTATGCCCTAGATCACAGATCTTATGAGAGAAAAGCCTTGGGTTTAAACCCTTTTTGATTCTAAAAGGATGTACAACCATGTCCAGCTTGATGGCTTGCATATGAGGCCTTACACCAAACAATTTATAACCCTGTATAGTCAGTTAAAGCATCAAATACAATTATAAAGAGGTTTTTAGGTTAATAATCACTTATCCTTCATCAAATTGGAAAGTTTGCTTATGAACGTGAAATTATTATATATAACTTTTTCAAGAAAAATTGGTTCATCAAAAAAAAGATCAGATTCTAAGGGAGAATTATAGAACATGCCATATGTAAAGGTGCACAAAGAAGTAAAATTAAATTTATAAATCTCCAGTAAAGACCACTAAGGATGTTTCTTCATGATCTAATAACTGTATCAATTGTATAAGCAAGAAAAACAAACATATTTGAAAAAATCATATCCACTTAACAATAATTCTTCCCTTAGTTATGTAATGAAATATTATTGGTATGACTCTTTTTGAATAACACACAGTCATGGCGACAGAGTTTGTAAGTATACTCTGTTTTATCTCTTCAAATTTCTATCTTACCATAAAAGATTTAAAATGTTCTCTGGAATGTGTTTTCAATTTGTGTTTCTACCTAGAGATAGTGTGTACCTAAGTTCCCAGTAAATAGCTAGGCTTAGTAGAAACACTTTGCTCTTCCAAAAAATTCCTCTACTATTATTCTTTTATCAGGAGTCCTCATTCAGAGGGTGTTAAGATCTGGTATTGTTCCTACTTGTTCCCAGAATGTTTGTCATGGAAACGGCAGAAGAAGTTTAGACCAGCCTGCCAGTCAGGATGTGTGAACACCCAAAAAGCAAGCCAGAATGCCAGAGGCATTGCTGGCCATACAACTTGATATGGAGCTGGGAAATGTGATACCTTGAAGTGGTGGTGTAACAACAGGGTAAAGAGTGTCCCAACGGCAAACCACACTGAACCCATTCCCAACTCAGTGGTTCTAACTGCAGGAGGTGGAATTACTGGGGAAGTCTCAACGAGATTCTTGGCTTGAGAGGCCAACTCATTGGGGGCGATAGGGAGATGGAATCTCTCTGTCCATTGTTGTACATAGGGTCATAAGATCCCCATGTTCTGTTGTCAGAAATTCATAAGAGCGGGGTTGTAGGACCAAAAGTGTCAGACTCGCTGGGCCCAATTGATGATAGAGGGAGCCATGGTGACCAAAAGAA
The DNA here is from genome assembly GCA_022478985.1 of Massospora cicadina. Classification (NCBI taxonomy): domain Eukaryota; kingdom Fungi; phylum Entomophthoromycota; class Entomophthoromycetes; order Entomophthorales; family Entomophthoraceae; genus Massospora; species Massospora cicadina. The sequence goes on from JAKSZP010017131.1 coordinate 68,539, forward strand.
TTGGTAAAGCCCACCCGGAGTGTGGGGCAATGGACCACCAGGGAAATGCCATCTGGGATGCAGTCAGAATGGAAAATAAAGAAAATTTGATCTTTTTTGGCAAAATTTTATTGGGAAATGAAAGTAAGAAAATCGACCAACAATTTTCTCAGTGCCATGCAACTGATTAATTAGTGGTTGATTGGGTAGTGACAGGATGGGATTGGGGACCCACAAATTCGACCTAACTGGCAAATTGTTTGGGAATGGGGGTTTATCCTTTGGGAACTGACATCACAAAATTTGGCAGCGGGCCAAGTCTCTGTCAGTTTGACCTCAAATGTCTGAACCAGGGCTTGACTATGTTTCCAACGATTAGCACAACAGCATTTAGCCTGACGGGCGATGGGAATCCCCCAAGGCCATCCCTTATAGGGGACAGGTCCATTTGGTTGGTAACGGGTTCAGGATGGCTAACCCACCCACGCTCAGTCATTTAACCATTCGTTTAGTCAGCAGCAGCACATTGGGCACAATGCCTGAATTACTATCCAGGGGCTTCAAACCCTCGTCAATATTGCCCAATATTTGTTTGACTGGTCTGGAGATTGAATTGGAACCATCGGGCAATCCAGCCAATATCTCATTCTTCATGCTTTTACAGCCATTCAAATTTTGGGCATCAGCCAGATTGACATCTGAATCAGATCTGACCAATTTCAATTCAGTAATCTCAGCACAGATTTTACTCATTTCCACAAAAGTTCTGCTGAGGTAAGTGTGGGTATTGGGGGTGGGATTTGAAGCGGATGAGCTGTTACCCATTGCTCATCTACTACATGAGCGAGGTCGCCCTGAGTGATGTGTGGTACCACCATCCTATTTGGTGTCTTTTTATTTGGGAATTGGAAGATGACCTGATTGAGAGCCAAAGGACGTTCCCTAAGACTTACAAGGTTATTGCATTGGTTTGGTTATGTGCACAATCTGCATTTATGATATAGATATATGGGTGATACAAATATGGAGATAATTATACGTAGTCAAATAGATAAACCCAGTTGATAGTTGGTCCAACGCTAAACTTGAAATGCTCCACGAAACGCTGATTATGCTTACAATTAGGACTTCTTCCCTCTTCCAGATAAACTTAATTAATTACTAGCTTCAGAGGTTCTTGGCTTTGTTCCCATAAAGCTGAGTCAGCATTGATCTACTTCAATTGTCTGCTTCTTTTTTAAGGATATACAATTCTTACTCTTTGTCACAAAAGGAGTCAACAATTATTGTACTACAACAATAATAAACTGAAGATTAATAGAACTTATTACATATAATTGATCTTTTATTATAAAATATAAAAGGATATAAATTAATATTGATACAACTTAAAATGACTCATTGTAAAAAAACAGAGAAGTAATAATGTGTGACAACAAATAACCAGTAATCTTCTCTATAATTGATTCCCCTCAATCAGGTACGCTACTATAATAACAGGATGTTCTGATGCAAGAGATAAAGAAGTGCTAATGTTGAACAACAGCTAGCCGCCTCTTCTTTATAATTGATTTCAAACTCAACTAGGTAATCTCTTACACACCAGTCATTTCTCCCTCACTTCAAGGTACTGGAGACATAGGCCTATATCTGTCATGTCTATCTGTCATATAAAGATTTCAGTCAACCTTGCTGATTAATTCCTTCACACTTGTATTAACCCCAGGATGGTTGAGATCTGAATAAGATTTTACTACCCTTGAGAATATCTAATTAAAATTTGATCTGCTTTATTATAAAAAACTAGGGAATTTATTGGTGAAATCAGCGCCAACTACTCTGTTGGCGCCTTGATAAGGAAATGGCAGCTGTTACTGTTAAAATTACCATTGAGATCTCTTCTGGCGATGGTCTTCTCCATTAGGCTAAGGATTCCTCCGTTAGACATACCAGAGATCAAAAAATGAAAGGAGCAAGAAAACGTGTCCCTAACGTTTCTGCTCAATCACAGAAAACCAGCCACATTACGCTAGCAACCTGCTTAGGTTATGGAACTTATTACCCATTAAGACAGGTCACAAACTCACTATTTAATTCACTAGTTGCAGGCAGCATCATTCGCCCCAAAGCCCCTAAATAATTTCTCAATCATTTAGTCATGAAACCTGACCAATCCCAATCAGTACATCTAATATTTAATCTATGATCAACTATCAGATGACTCAATTTCGTTGGAAACTCTGTCCAACAAAATCTAGACATTTGCGCAGATCAACCCTAGTGGATCCAAACCCACCAAATTACCCCAAAAATCTGCTAGCATTAATAAACCAATATTGAAATCAACTGATATCCTATTCATTTGCTAGAGGGACTTAACCCCTAGTGAACCAGCAAGTTCTTTAACATAGGAAGCTGGAAATGTGGGCAAAATTCCAAAAAAGGGTTATGATATCTGCAGTAGCAACTTTATTTTTATGCTTACATCTCTATTAACTATGACAAATAAACGTCTTGATGTCCCAGAATGTAAAAATTAACTTAGTCATTAAATAAAAATATACCCTTAAGATACCATTATATACCACTCTAGTGCAGGTTTTGTTCACACAAGTTTAATAACCTGTGCTGGCTAAAAAAATCTAGGTGCAATATATTTGTCACAAGGTCAACCCAACTTGATTACTTTTTAAGATACCATTATATAAATACCATGCTTTTACCAATTCCATCATTAATCCTCAATCACTGCTGGCGCCATTTGACTACTCAGATCTGAGATAATCAGTATATTGTACAGAAGAATCTCTCACATGCCATGGAAAAAACTAAAAGAGGTTATAATCTAATAAGCCGCGCTTCTGGACATTTATGCCATAACTGTGTTTGGTGCTTACTTTTATAATGTAAGTTCACTACCACAAAATTTTTTGTCCTGGTTACTTATGGTTAAAGAAATATCAGGAATAAAAAATAGAGTTTGGCCCTAACTGACCACCTAAAGAATAGCTTTATAATGTGTTATTTCTCTGACTATATAAAAAGTTGAAGACTTCCTTCAATGAATTAAATTACTTAATTAATGCATCTCAAAGAAAGCTGAACAATAAAAAAGCTAAAAAACAAGGGCATGGTAGTTGATTTAAAGTTTACCATCTATTTTCATTATTGATTTGTTACAGTGTTTAGTCTCATATAATTTATTTTGGTAAAGTTATACAAGAAGCATCCTAAGACGCCTAATAATCTTATGATATTTTTTGAGGATCATAAAAACTTGTCTTATCAATGTTTCTATAATTAAGTCACACTATAAATAAAGACGCATATAAAATAGAATGTATTTAATATCCTAAAACAAACCAAATTTCCTTTAAGAGATAGACAATTTAACCTTATAGTTTTGTAAAAAGAGAGACCTTATTTACATTGTGAATGAACGCTAAGTGCATTACTTATCCTTTCCTAACCATTCCCCTGTTTCTCAACTCCTATAACTTTTATCAAAAAGAAGCATTTTTGAATAAGTTTTAAGGTGCAATGAAGTTGATCGTGCAGCTCCATGCCCTCTGCAGTATCAATTACCATACTAACATGTTTCCTCCCAAATTCCTTAAATATCTCATTATATCTTCTCCATTAACCCAGATTAAATTATGCCCTGTTTAGGATTTATAGGTTATAGAAATCCTAAATTACCATAAAAGATGTACAGCTGATTGGAGACCCTCATGTGACACAGAAGTCAGAAAAACTGAAATTTACCAAACTTTTATTGATAACTTGCTCCAAATTAAGAAAATTAAAGACATTTTTTTCTAGTGATTCTATTGAAGCTCTAATATAACTTATGAAGTATAATTGATAAAGCTTTAGCTTTTGATAAAGCTATTTTGTATTTTTTATCTTAATAGACTTTAAAGGACTAAAACACATTATATTGCCCTGATACTAGGACAGGTTTGGAAAATTTGATAGAAGCAAAACACCAAGATTATAACGAGTTTTTCTACTTATGTTAAAGAACGCCCACATGTGGTAGGCAAAAAACTGATAGAATCCTAAGATGATATTCTATTAGTATTGAGGGGAAGCTCAAATGCTAAACATCAGCAAAATGGGACATAGGAGGGAATGAGTCTAAGGTTATCAGGAATTCCAGATGTGCTAGCAGATTGACTAACATTTATCTGATAAACAGTTGCACTTACCAGAGAGGTCTAGAATTATGCACCACTAAGAATTCCACTGAGCTCCAGAAAAGTAGGTTAAAACAAAGTTATGTTAAAAAATCAAATGCCAAAAGTGATGTTAGTCAGTTAAAGACATCACCACTCGCAAGTTAGAGTCATTTGTGGGCAGTAGCAGAGGTGAGGGTATGGGAGAGGCTGTCATAGCAGGAGTCAGCACATGGTACCACCCACAGACATATGGCCTGAAAATCCTTAGTGTGGTAGACCCCAAAACTGGACAATTGGAATGTAAAGTTAAAGCATCTTTTCAGGCTGACAGGCTAGGGTGAGTGGACAAGTGGGAGGCACAACAGATGGGCATGCGTTTTTGGGCACTGGATGGGTAATAAGTTATGAGTAATGAATCTCAATTGAGGACAGAGAGGGAGGTGGAGGCACGGTGGACACCTTAAAAGAATAAAGTTTTTAACGTGGTATTTTGGCAGGGTGATGACAAAAAGAACTTAAAAATTGTAACAGTACAAAGCCCATCACATTGTCCTAATACTGGAATGGGGTTGGTGAAGCCAATGGAAGAAAACCCTTGAGATCAGAATGAGACGTTTTATTTAAGTTAGAAAATGCCTGCATGAGGCGGGCAAAAAAATGATAGACTTTCAATATAGAATTCTATTAGAATTGGGAGAGGCTTAAATACCAATTGTCAGCAAAATGGGATGCATCAGGAAGATTCACCTAAGGTTCAGCGAAAATTCTGGCTGCGCTATATGATCAATTACTTATCAAATTTGATAAGTGGTTAATAGGACTAAAAGGTCCAGAAAAACACATTGACAGAAGATTTGACAAGTTCCATCAAAGTAGGTGCTTATATGATAGTTGATATATGATTGTCACAGTTGACGTTAGTCAGTTTGTATCTGATCTATGTTTACAATTTCAGAGTGCTTAAGCTCTCCTGGCCTTAGCTAAAATTTCAGTTTGAACATTTTAGTGCATAATACATAGAATTATATCATCTTGCGTTGTATATCTAGTCTAAGCTAATCATATAAAACTAAAAAGAATTAAGTTCCCAGATAACCTACACTTTTGGAGTTTATAATGAAGCTAAAAATATTATGCTTTGGTGCATACCATTTAGTATATAGTTACTTTAAATTTTTCTGTGTCAGAGATTTTCTTGCAAGGCTTCAGACGCTTTTTTGTTGTAATGTATATTATTCATCTATCTTTGAATAGTATTAATAATTTTTTTTCTCACAAAAATAACTCTCACTTCATATGTTACCTTGCATCAGGATACAGTCTATTTTTTTAGTACTAGATGGTCCCAACCTGAGGGGGCAGGATACAGTCTATTAGTATTGCGTAAATGAAGATACATGAGATATTTCTCACCAAAGCACAACCCTTCTAAAGCAATTCAGTACTGGACCGTGGTTTCCTCTCTTCTGTTCAATGATTATAAAGGCCTTTTATATCACAAAACTTACTTTATTAGCATTTCACCTTGAAAACCTATATAGTAATTGTTGGATGTTCACTTAGAATTTTCTTGTGTAAGCTTTTATATAAAATTCTGAAGACAACTTTTCCCTATTTGATTTTCTCTATTTTTTTTAGAATTTTAAAGTAGAATAACTTTAGATTAGTATAAGAATTTTTTGTAGCAACTTAGCTGTATGTCCTCTATTGGGAATATTTTGTTGTGAACTATGATGAATATGGTGTTGAAGATTATACTCCTGCTTAAATTGAACTCTACTAATGGGATACAAAATTATTAATAAAAATTAAGTTTGTTCCACTATTTTTATAGTAACTATGGTATCCTCATCATCAATAAGCTCATAATCTGTACAATATAAGATGAATTTTTGATAAAGGTCAGAAACGCAAAGAGCTTTATAGTTTATGCTTTCAAAGTATCTATATAAGATTGATAACAAAATATAGAGCTATCATATAAAAATCTAGAGTTTTTGGGAAGCTATATGTTTATTGAAAGATAAGATCTAATTTATACTAACTTTATTACCATAAGAAGCCCTTTAATTCAGTTTATATTGTATTGATTGTCTAAGCTAGCAACCTATTATCTAACTAAGCAGTTATGTTTAAGGTTTTCTTCTTCAAATAGATGTTTATTTTCTTAATTTAAATAGTTAGGCGTTAGCTTTTATGTATTTAGCTCACTATCTTGTTAGTATAATAAAATACATCATTTACTAATTATGTAAGGGTTTTATAAAGTCTTTTTTCTACTTTCTTGTATGTTTTAGGGGTTGTGTTGAGGCGAGAATTCCCTGTCACAAGTTTGAAAACGTTCTTGCTCTTTAAAGTATGTGAAAATTGCTTTACTATCACTACTAAAAATCCCATAGTCTTTAACATTTGACCTAGGTTACTGTAAACTGAGTTGCTTATACCTACTGAGTTTTGTCTTTGGATATTTGGATAAATTTTATAAACAGGAGCAAATATTCAAGAAATTGGTACTTTAACCATATGCGCTAGTTATAGGTCTGCGCTCAACTCATACAAAAGTTTGAACCCTACTATTATGGTTTAGGTTTTTTGCGCCATATTGAAATTCAAACATCATCTCTTCCTATCTGATCCCATATAGTTTTATTTTATATAATTGTGCCCAAGCTGCTGTTTTTTATGACCTTATGCCTATAGTAAGAACGCTCTAGATGTTGATCTGTTTAATTGGGCAGTCAAAAATTTGACTACTAGTTATAAGTTGCTTATGCCTGTAAATCAGGGTTAAGGCACTAACTGCTTACAAACTTTATACTTATTATAAAGCTAAAGTAACACCTAGTCTTTTACCATGTTGAATAGTGCCTATCAGTCGGATTGTCTCTTAATAGTTGAGGTACGGTGTACTTCTCTATTGTTACCTTCCAGGGACAAACTATTCTATGACTTGATAAATACTGATTACACTTACCCTATCTATTCCTGATTCCTTGTCCAATTATACTCTAATTTTGGCAGCTCAGCCATCTACATAAGGCCTGACAGTAATTATTGGCCCTTTTTGAGAATTTTAGATGTTAGACTATGAAAGTCAAATGGTAAGAGTCAAAAAATGCTAAATTAGAATTACATTATTTTATCAACTCATCTATAAAAAAGGCAAAACCGCTAAGAAATCAGGAAAAAGTGAGGGACAATGAAAATGATTCACTACGTTGCAAAAGTTATAGAATTCAAAAATATTTAATCAGGAAACTTAAGAAAACAAGAATTGACAGGAGTGAGTCATTCTTTTCTCCGACAAGCCATGGAATTATAAAAGATCTTTATTTTCAGTACATAAAGGCTCTCTTTCTTAATGCTCCTAGTAACCTATAAATAATAAGAGCTTATAAAATTGAAATGGATCAGTTATTACAATTTATATATTATTTTAAGAAAATTACTCAGATGTTAATCAAAAAAGGTCGACCTGATAGTTTTGGCCCTTTGCTTTACTTTATTAAGATAACAAATCCAACTCTGAGCCGCTTTATAGCTTACTTACCTCATCTAACCCTGACCAAGCTTAAGTGCCAACAGAATAACGGCGCTTCATGTTATTTCTTCCAAGTCATAAAAATAGTAAAGACAGCTAAAAGTCATGGAAAACAGTTTCAAGGTTAGAATTTCCTAAGATAACAGGGACAATTTATTGCCCGTTAGATAACTAGTGTTTATTTTTAGAGTTTGGATACCCAATTGAGTAATACTTGAATTTAATGCTGATTATAAAGGAGAAGTATTTCCTTTAAATTAAAGCAGATATAAGGTAAGTATCATCAACTAAGGCCAAAAATACAGATGCTACTCAATAGAGTAGCTGTTCCTAAATGATGGTTTAGTAAATATAGAGACCCATCTGTATCTCACTATGATGGAGATATCTGATCTCCAGTTTAAGTTTAAAAGATGGTACCAACTTGAGGGGGATTTTTATGCTTATTAAATTACGCCTGAGCTCCTAAGAGCCTGAGGCGAGGGAATAGTAGAGAGGTGATGTCAATGATAGGAGAGATTGGTGCTCCAGAGCCATGCTTCAGTGTAGAATGAGTGGAAAGGGTGAAAACATTTAGAGAACTTCAGTACCATCTTGAGATGTACCTAAAAAGTGGTGATCATGTGCGGTAGAGTCCACACTTGAGAGTCATAGGCTGCACAGAGGAAGGAATTATGAATAGTCCAGATGGCTTTAGAACAGTTAAGGACTTGGAGGGGTTAGTGGCAGCCAGGTATAGTCTGCTAAAGGTGTTCTTGAATGGGGTTTCCAGACCAGAGTTGAACTTGGAGAAGCGTATAAACTTTTTAGCCTGAATGCGGTGAGACCTGGACAGTTGAAAAGTGATAAAGGTTGGAGTTAATTAGATTTGAAAAGTAAGGACAGCTTTAGTTCTGAAAGGTAGAGATGGTGTTACCTCCTGTCCTTTACAAATAGTGGAGCACTAACCATAAGGTGCTAGAAACCTTTGTTGACAGAATACAGTGGCACACGTCCTGCCAGAGCCTCTTGAGGTCAGGTCTTAAAGTGAGGAGTTTAAGAAGGTTTAGGCAAATGGAAAGTCTGCCTTATTGATTGAGCAAAGTTGTAATAACAGTTCATTTTCAAAACTTCGTGGCTATGGTGATGAGGACAGGAACATACCTTCTGTATGGTATGTATTAGGTTTCCTCCAGATGCACTCACTGGTGCTAACGCTGGGGAACCCAGTATTATGGTGGCGGCAGGAGGCTATGGTCAGCCGAGAGGACAGGGGCTTATTTAGGCGCAAGGTTAGTTGAGACTTTGTTCATTAGAATTAGACAAGAACTTAGATAAAAAATATATATTTTATCCTACTGAAAAAGTAATTTCCTAGACTAGAATGTATTGATATTTATAGGGTGTGTGGGACATAGTGCCTCAAGGATCATCACAGCCTCATCCATTCAGGATCTTTCCTGGTCTTCTAAATTGACCACACGTTTTGACCTTGGATCTCGCCGCTTTTGTGGCTGGATCAGTGGAAACTCCACTTCACATGACTCAGGAACTGGGGATGTAAAGATTTCCCAAATTCAGTATATTTCATGTAAACTAAATTTGGTATACCATCGGAAAACATAGAGTTGAACCCCATTTTTGAACTTATTGAGCCATTTGGGAATTGTGTTCCTAGAATGAATGTATTGACCATTCCCCTGGATAAGGCTTTCACCTAAACCAGGGAGAATCCTGACAGAGCCCTCCCCAAGCCTTGTCCTAAGGGAGCAAGTTGTGGCCCAAAAGTCAAGGTAGACAGAGGACTCAAGTTTGGGGGCATACGTAGCCTCATGCTTGATGCAGACCAGGTTGGTGATGCCGGTGCTGTGGAATGGGGACACCCCAATATTGCCAATGGTAAGGCCATAGACAATGAGGGCGCTGCAGATTGGAGCAACGCTGGGATCTTGCTGGTAGAATTTGTTGCCCCAACGGTTGAGTGCGGCATGCTCTTGGAGGTAAGCCTCTGTGAAAAAGTACTCAGATCGTTCTTCAAAAAAGGTGATTTCAAGCTCCTCAATCTGCAACCTGCTGCTGGCTGAGCAATCTAGTCTTTCGAGGTGGCTGGCTTCAAGATTCCTTCTGGTTTTGAGGTAAATCGCCTTGAGGTCAGATAACTCCAGCCTAAACTGCGAGTTGTCAATCTTGAGCATTTTGATCTGGTCAGTCTTGTCTCAGATCTCCAACTGTAGGCCTAACAGCAGCCCCCATTCCTGGATAGCTTCTGACTTGGAGGCCTTCAACTCCACCTCCAACCGCATTATCCTTTCACATGCCTCCTGAACCATCTTGGCCATGCTAGTCTCAGCCTCTTTAAGCTTCCAGTTCAACTCGTTTGCTATCCAAACCTGGCATCTTTCAATCACATTATCCGCCAATAGATCCAGGTAAAGTTAAGAGGAAATGTCGTCATCAGTGAGCTGTTTAGGCAAGCGACTCCACAAGCTTTGAAGACGTCCAAACAACTGTAGGTTGTTGCCCCTTGAAAGTTTCAACAGGGAGGCCTTTTCAAGTGATGTTGAGCCACCATCTTAGGATTGGGGCGAGCAAATCTCAATCATGACCAAAAGGACCCATGCAACAAAGTCTGAGAGGGAAATTTGAAGTGGGCCAAAAGGTTGGCATTAGTATCAGAGTTAATATCAGCTGGTTCCTCGAGCTTCACTTTTTCAGGACCCTCGTTTTTGTCAGGATTGGCGCTATCTCAATCTGAGAGCCAAACCAGGTAATCTTGATATTTCATTTTAGTAATATCAGGACCAATCTCTGGAGGGGAGTTGTTGAAGTTGAAAAGCGTTAGATTGGCCAGAAAGGAGTCATTGAGCTTATCACCAATTGTGCAAAGGTATGTCCCAGGTATTTTGTCTGGCGTTTTTAATGAATCGCCATACCAATTGTTTTTGAGGCTTCCAGAAAATTCCTTAAGTTTGCTACCTTCATTAAGTTTTTAAGCTAGTTCTTAACTTGTCCCAAATTCATCAATTTGGTGTTTTTGATGCTCACTGGCCAAATTTGATTTGTCATTCAGCACTTTTGGGTTCAAATTGGCTTTGAGCTTTGTTTCCACTTTCTGCTCTAAAGCATCAGAGTTGGAAATGACATTAAGCGGAGGATTTCGCTTTTTATTTCCTAAATAAATATTAGTGTTATTATTAAAATTAGTTGTTTTTATTAGAATTTGTGCACTTGGATTATTTTGATTTTCTCTTTTTGACCGGAGGATGTGTTATAGCTTGGCAAATTCTTTTTGATTTTGTCCAAAACCAAAGGTTTTTGAACATAACTCTCTCATCACAGTAGAAAGGTCCTAGAGTCCAATAGTCATTCCGCTGGGTAATATCTTCAAAAGCTTATTATCTCCTAGCACCCCACATACTCTTGAAACGTGATGCTTGATCCATGTAATAAAATATTGCCTTCATTAATCTTTTTATGATGTTGGCACTTTTGCTCAATAACATCTTTTTCAATTTCTTCTGGAGTACTTAACAGGTCAATCAAAGGTTTCAACTGACTGGGAGTTCTGAATTACATGAAGACTTTTGAGATACACTCAAAGGATTTCTTTGGAAAATTGGTCCCCACTGTTACCAGGTCTTCGCCGTTCCAGAGGAAGTAGGTCAGAAGATCAGCGTCTGAAGTGCTCGCTGTAGACTGATTTTCGTCCAATGTTGAGGGTAACCCCTCAGGGTGCGCCTTGGAAGCGCCCCTGTAGTGAGCACCAGATATCGGGTTTCTGTTAGATGCGCTCACTGGTGCTAATGCTGGGGAACCCAATATGGTGGCTGACTGAAGGAGGCTATGGTCAGCTGAGACGACAGGGGCAGCTTTAGGTGCAAGGCTGGATGAGATTTCGTTTATTAGAATAAAACAAGAACTAAAATAAAATAAGATAAATATTTTATCCTATTGAAAAAGTACTTTATTAGACTAAAATGTATTGATATTTATAGGGTGCGTGGGGACACTGTGCCTTAGGATCATCATGACCTCATCCATAAAGGATCTTTCCAGGTCTTCTGTATTGACCACCCGTTTTGAACCTTGGATTTCGCCGCCCTCATGGCTGGATCACTGGATACTCCGCTTCACATGACTCAGGAACTGGGAATGTAAAGATTTCCAAATTTGGAGTGATTCATAAAAACATGAATTTGGTATACCATCGGAAAACACAGAGTCAATCCCCATTCTCAAACTTATTGGGCCATTTGGGATTTGTGTCCCTAGAATGAATGTTTTGATAATTCCCCTAGAAAAAGCTTTAATCTAAACCAAGGAGAATCCTGACAGTATGACATGGTAGATCTATGCGCCTAATCATTTCAGGGCAAGGAGGCCTAATTCAATATGGCATGAGTAGTGTTTAGGGCGATGGCTTAGGTTGTTTGTAGACCACTCACCTAAAGAGGTAGTGATGCTCTAGGAAGACTAAGAGATGCTAACTCAGCTAGGAGAAGTGCAGGCGTCATTGGGCATATAGATAGTGTACCAGAATATAATTGGTCATATTAGCTTCATAGGGATTGTAGTAGCGTGGGATTGAGTATTGAGAATTATGTGGGTTCTTCCTTGTAGGGTTGAACAAATTTTAGACAGTGTCATTGGTAGATCTTTTGAGCCTCAGATCTTATATTGGTAAAAGACATTGAACTTCATATAAAATGCATTTGTGAATGGGCAGAAGAGCATGAGGAACCAGACTTTGGAGAGGAGAAACACTTTGATCATCAGAGCCTAACCCTGGGTAATTAAGTTCCACCGGTTCCAGATGTCAATCCTAGAGTTAACAGCGTCCAGGATCAAGTCCTCATTGTCTTTAAGCGTGAGTCCTTAGTAGTTTTTAAGACACCCATGTGACAGTATCTACCACGCAAGTGTTCTTAGATAAATGGAGATGGAAGGTGGGGAGGCCAGCCTATACACCCTTTTCTTAGAGGTATTGAACTCGACGTTGTGCGCCTTAGTGCTCTCAAGGGTCACACCAGCGGTGGTGACATCCTCAGAGCAGCCAAACGAGAGGCAGTGTCATCTTAAAGTTCCATGGTGCGGGTGGTGTCTAATTAAGTACAGAATCCTCATTAATTTATCTAAAAAGAGTCCAAGGGGGTTGAGGGTGATGTTAAAGAGGACTGGGATCAAAGGTTCCCCTTTATGGAACTTTGTCTAAATAGCGCTGCTACTGTTAAGCCCATTGGCACCAGGCGCAGGTAAGAAGTTGGTAATAGAGTACCATAATCCAGATCTGAAATGAAATAGGGGTGGAAATGTTCTAGGTAAGCATAGATTACTTAAAAGCAACCCAATTGTAAGCCTTCTCATTATCCAGTAGAGCCACAATGACATTTTTTCTTTAGGATGATCTGTCAAAGTTCCATAAAGGTCTTTTATAAAAAATCAATGTGAATCTACCAAAACAAAACCAAACTGGGAAAGATTTAGGAGAGGCAACATCCATTTAATGATGTGGTTGGCCAGAAGCTTTTTTAAAAAGCTTATGGTACATTTTGATTAAGGATATGAGAAGATAGTTAGATAGGATCTTGAATCCCTTTTTATAATTGAGGGTCATAGGTGTGCCTCTATAATAAGTGAGGACCTCTCTAATTACCATAAGAGCTGTAAAAAAGTTGCAAGGGATTAACTATCACCTCTGTTTCGTAAAGTTACACCTCAATGGTATGCTATTAGTAACAGGGGTGTTACTCCTTGGAGACTAAGTAAGAATATCCATAGCCTCCTGATAGGAAACTAGGCCAGGAGAGCTTCGTCAGCCCATGGGTCAGTGGCCGGTGCTAGTATCTGCCACAAAAATCTGGACGTCTGACAGATTCCCCTTTTCAGCATGAAAAAGGCTAGATTAAAAGCAATGTATCTCCTTCATGGCTGCATCTTTATCCATTGTGGTAGTGGTTCTGATTTCAGTTAAGAGATTTCCTGAGTGTTTGAACTGGACTTTTGTACCTGGTGAAAGATGCGTATGGGGAGTTCCCATTTAACATAATAGCAGGATGACGTGAAGGATGCCCTTCCTGCAGTGTGAGTTCTTAGTATAAGGCTTCTTGAGCGGCTTCTCAGTCATCTAGCCAACTGGGATGGGAATAGGCCCGCAGTTACATTAAAGGTGCCTAGTTATGGCTCCAGCCCTTTTGACTTTGGCATGAGTAGTGGTCATCTGGTATTTGACACAATTATAAGCAACTTGGGTTTACCCGCCTTGTTTGCTGCTCATCTAGTGCTGGTATCAATAAAGTGGGTTGATGTAGAGGTGAGGTTATTTTGGATGGTTGCAGCAACTTCTCCTTAATGGTGGAGTTTTTGAGAAGGGCTAGAGAAATACATGTCAAAAACCTGCGTAACGTTCTGAGCGTAGTGGTGAGGACAACGGTGAGTGAACTGTGATCACTCCTTAATTGCTGCAAGATTGGGAGAGAAGACGCGGCTACCAAAAAGGGGCAACTAGTACCATGTCTTAGCACTACGCTGTCTGGTAAGTCCCTACATTATGATTGACTTTATTCATATACCAGGTCCTGACGTGGAGGGTGGCAGAAAATCTGTGAAGCCACTTAGGCGAAGAGAATCTTGGAGTTGAGTGATCCAGTGAGCTTCTTTACTGTGGGGGTAAGAGTCATAATGAATTTAGAGTAGTGATAAAGCTTCCTATAAGGACCTATTAAATGGGAGTCTGAGTTGGGTGAGATCTTTTAGGATATAGTTTGATTCTTAATTTTATTAGACATGAAAATGCTAGCATCGAAGAAAGAGAAGATTTTTGTGAGTTTGTCCAGTATTAGATGGCCACTTAGGTGTTGAAGAAAGGAGTGAGTATTACCCTGAAGATATATAATAATAAGGGCAGTATGGTTTATCTAAAAGTATCTGCATCCAAACTTTTATTTCATGTATTGTGTCTTTAGAAAAGATGGGGCTTCTGGACAGCATCAATATTCACTTGCTCTGACCTACTTGCGGAGTAAATGGGTTCTCCTATTTGGATCTCACAATGTAATCAAATTAATGAATTTCCAGGACTAGAGTGCTTCCACAGTGACCACAGCTGCTCCTTTCTGCATCTGGGGAATTCCAGCAATTAAACATGAATCTGCAATGCGGTTAGTCTTAAGTCCATTAGCTTAATTATGAACAGGGTTCTGAGCAGAGTTGCGGGGGCTTTAAAGGCTGTAGGGGTTAGGGGAAGAAGACCTGATACGCAATCCTAGGATGCTGCTCCTGCTACGTTTCAGGGGAAAATCCAGAGGGTACTAAATGGCAATCTCTACGAGGTCCCCATTATATGACTCTAAGTCCATAGTAACTTCCTCCAACACTACAAAGAAACTACAAAAAGTGGTGTAATTGTGTGGTAAGACTTCTTAAGGTGGCGCGTCTATGGTGGGCATCAAGTGACAGTCAGTGCCTGGTTGGCTGAGCTCCATTAGGAGCTGTGGTATAATGTAATATAGCGCTGTTAGAGACTGGTAGGGTTGTGATGGAGAAACGGGTGGGAGTGGCCAACAAGGGGCGCCTTGTGGGAGATTCCTTGCACTTAGTGAGAGAGGTTGACAATTCTAGGAGATTGGATGGTATGCCTACTGGAATAGGGTCTTGCATGTGAAAGTACCAATATTGCTTTTAAGGTTGGCAGTTTCAACTTTTTGACATAAGGCCTTATAAGTCATTTATGAATGTGGAGTCACTGCATAGGTTGCAAATTTTTACTTTGACGCCTCATAGGACGATTCTGATCTAGTTTTGGCCATGAGAGTGGCTGATATGAGCTGTTTGTAAGCCGTGAAGCCACTATTAAGGTGACCAAGGTCATCAAACCACAAACAATGGTGGCGCGCCTTATCAAGATTGACAAAAAGATCTTAGGGCATGTCCTAACATCTGCCACGCAAGGGATGACCTTGATAAGTGGTCCACAGAGGGGGAGGGGTGAACGATGCCCTTGCATTGTGCGCCCTCTGTGTAAGGGCGTAAAAGAGTTGGGCCGCTAAAGTCCACTGATAGTACAGATACAATTCCATTAAACTGCTAAGGAGCACCAGTTTAAGTGATTCAGGATCCACAGTTGTTGGCAGGGTAGAAAATTTGAACCATGAATTTTTCTCCTTTTGAGAGAATGTGTGGGATATGCTTAGAGATCTATGTGGTATGATGTCCTGGAGTGCAGGCGGCATGGTCTTCTAGAACAACCTCAGCGAAATACCAATACAATGTAGGCGTCTTCTGCTAATTCATATATAATGGTATTTACTGGGCTAGATGTTGCCAAAATTGCTGCAAAGTTAGAGAGGTAATCCTCTTTATAATAATAGCAGGGTTATGCCTGTAGTAAAGGTGGATTGCATGATGAGGCTTGATCGTGGCAGAGCATTTTTCGCTCCAGTTTCGTCCCATTTTTATAAAAACGGTTTAATAGTCACCTCACACTGGTCAGCCTTAGGCGGGTATGCGCTAATGATTTCTGCCAAACACTAGAGACCATTCTATCTCTTTTATACTTGCATTATGCAGCAATTGTGGGTGTTACATGGGTTCTTATCTTGATTAAACTTACAAGGTTTCCAATTTTCTGGCGTGCACCAGTGGTTGTGGTGCTAGATGGCATTAGGAGCGAAATTTTGGGACTCGCTGAATTGTGGAGGCCCATTCAGATTGGTGTTAATCTCAGCTGATAGAAAGGAGGGCGCAGGTTCATTCTTGTTTAAAGAATGGGTGCTAACTTGATCAGATTATTGTGGAATTTCAAAGAAAATTCACGTTTTAATTGGTGACTTAAAACTTTTAGCATTTAATGAGAAAGTGACTAGGTAAGAGCCAATTTTGGTTAAAATTGACAGAAGAGGATATAAAAGTATAAAGCAATCAATAGGAACCAATAGATCCCCATTAGGAGATGTATATTGACTCCAGTAAGTTCTTTTTGAACCATAATGGACAGCTTATTCAAACTTAAATTTAAGAATTTGGGAATAAGTAGCTGAGCATCTCCCTCACGAGGGAAACCAGAGATCAATCATTAGTAACACTAGAGGAGGCTGAATGTTAGATTTTGATGGTTGACTCAAAAATAAACCCTTCAAGAAAACTATCAGCACTAATAGATCAATCCCATTGATGGTTCCTTTGATCTTTCCCAATTTATCTACATAACTAAATTCATTTCAAAACCACCTCAATTGTACTTAAATTTTCCCGATTATTGTAGCTAATAATAGCTATGAAATAATCATATTATTGCTGATTATAGGTCCACTTGGGTGCAAAGTGGTCTCATGGCATTAACTAAATTGCACCTCCTAAATTAGTGCACTAATCTTAATGCACTAAGGCGGAAGTTAGGTTCAATTAATGGAAATATTTATTAAGCACTTAAACATAGACGTCCCAAATAAAGGCGCACTTAATGCTATTGAGAAGCCTGCCAACGTCCCAATTAGGGGTGAATCATATTTTATGTTCATATATTTTATTATCCCCATTTATTGTTAAATGTCAAGTTATAATGTAGCTCTAATCAGGAAGATTTTGATGTTGAGTTTGCAACCCAAAATAATCCTGATTAAGAAAGTAAAATTGCCTTGAATTGGGCTGAAACGATTGTTATTTTTAGTCAATTCATGGGCCAAATTAACTTGGAATTTCTCATAATTATTGCCATGACCAGCAGAGGATTGGCATAATATGAATAAACTCATCCAATAGATGAGTTTGGCCAGGAGATTCCCAAGAGGTATATAGTACTGGCGCCTGGCCAATTAATAAAACATTATCATTTACCATTTAAATATTGATCATTAATAACTACTGTCACTTAGTTTATTAATTATTGTTATCCATCTGTCATCAGTCTGATATTCATATCTGTTGCTGTTATATCTATATTAGATAGTTGTGTGCATTTATACTTTGTAAGAGATGTACTCAGTTGCCTGCTGGAGAAGTAGTCCCAATTATAGAGAAATAATTTGCTAATTTTGTACAAAGACAGAAGGTCTCATAACCATTGTTGCCAGTAGACTTAAGAATGGTGAGAGTACCAGAGTTACTTGGCTATTATTGAGGAATATTGGAGAATCTACTTCCCAATTATGAGCAGAAGTTTTAATTAAAAAGCAAGTTTTTATCCTTGAATTCATTGTTAAGTCATTTTAGCTTGCACCATCGGCTAAAAACTTAACATTGAAAAGCCAACTCATTGTGGGAGGTAAATGTTCAGATGAACTGATCAGCATCCTTCTGAGCTGCCACATTTAAAATGCTTAAGATAAAAATCCCTACACAGGAAGGGGATTAGAGGGCTGTAGGCTTCAGCACGTGCTGAATTGGTGGGTGTTCAGGTTTCAGAAGGGCAGTGTGGATATGTGGTGCTTATTTATATACTTGAGGTTAGGTGGTTATGCCTGCTTTTGCAGCTCCAGCTTGAGAGTGGGTGGCCCTGGTTGACCCGGACTTGGATAACTGGGAGTTGCATTGCTTAAAAATGATGTTAGCTCATTTGGTTGAGTCAAAAGGTTCTTTTGTGGGGTTTCCTGTCTTTTTTCTATTAGTCTTTAGATATCTCTTATAGAGCTAAGCAGCAAAGCTGAATTGATGTATAAAAAATGCTTAGCAAATAAAGAGGTTTAACCTCTACTTTCTAGCAACCATAGAACATAAACTGATCTGTAACTCTGACATTTTGAACATCCAGTTATATATCACACTTTGTAAATGGTGGGATACAACATCAAAAATAATTATTAACATCTAAATTGCATCCTATTACTTCATTTTGTACACTTTTATCAATTTGCCTCCTCCTTTGTTTAAGAAAGTTGAAGGGTAACACTTGAGAATTTTGCCTGTTGTTTAATAAGGTTTGTCACTAAGTAGCTCTGCTTGACGTGTAAGATATTACCTATTTACAAAATTAAAGTACTACTTAAGTTGGCTAAGGCCTAAATCATCTTCACATTAGAAATTCCATTTTATCAATTTTGGATTGTAGCACCTAAATTGAGACTAATTGTAATGGCGTTTCAAACAATATATAAAGTTATGCATCAAATGCATCCTGGAAACCAAGTACCTGTTGGCCCTGAAGGACCTCCTGGATATCAAAGGTCCTTTGGACCCAAGGACCCCCTGTAATACATGGGTCATAAAGAAACCCCAAGCTCTTGGTCCTTCAGTACCAACTCGTCCTGGAGGTTTGCAAGGGGCCACTAGGCATTAAAGAACTTTTGGGCCAACTGGACCTATAAGGCTTCCAGGCCCTTATGCATAAGAACTAGTAAATGAGTCTCTTCCCTTACAAATAAATATAACTTTTAACCAGGTTACTTTATAAGAGTCAACATTTCTGCTATACACCACAGTTGTGGGGTAGACTTCCTAGAAAACCACATGGCCTGACTATACAGTTGAGCCTTATCTGAAAAATTTTTCATTGTTGAAATTTAAAAACTATTTGAATTTCATTTGAACTGTCTTATGATGAGAATTTGTTTAGCTTACCCAACAGGTTGAAACTTTTAAGGAAAAGAAACTTATTACAAAGAATCTTATGGAAGCCCAAAGGTTAGAATTGTTGGAGATGAAAGAACAGCTTTCCCAACAGGTCACCGCCACTGCAGTGATGAGTAAATGAGACGACCTACTTTATGATGTGATTGGCCCAGAACCCAAATTGGTCAAATGCAGACTACAGAATACTTTAAGTTCGAGACATTGATTTTTCACCAAATATTAAATCAGGAATTAATATTTTTATACACTCACTACAAATAACTTCATATTTATCTAAAACGTATGTTTCAGGTGAGTATGGCATTTTCCTCTTTCTGTTATAACTCTGAAAGGTCTATGGAAGAGGCTACCAATAGATAGGAAGTAAAACACATACCCCCCATTTGAGTCACACTACATAAGAAAACATGGTTCCCTATATAAAGAACAGTAAACTTTGAGTCAGAGTAAGTCTTCATTAATTGTGGATTTTGGGTTTACCAGACTTATGTTTTACAGAAACAGGCTTTATGGGGATTCAAATCTGAGGAGGAGAGTCTCCTATTAGAATTGAAAATTAGTTTTACTATGAAGCCCAAATCTTACACCTGTAATTATATTTTCCTGGATGAAGCTATTGCCGCCATCACATCAGCTTTAACTTCCCATCCTGACTTTATACTTCATATAACTGCCATCAAAGAAACTTCAAACATTCTAGATTTTAAGGAGGCCCTTTCTAAGAAGCCAGCTTTCAATAGAAAGTAACTAAGTCAATTACACTTCCTTAAGACTCACCCTTGTTCAAGATCATGAGAAAATAGAATGCAGAAGAAAATCTCTGGTCTTTTAATTGAAGACGTTAGAATTTAGCCAAATAATGTTATGGAAGATTTTCTGATGAGTTTGTGAAAGCCCTGTTAACTTGAAGGAAGAGGCTCTTTCTTTTTACAATTAGCCTATGCCTCAACAATTTTCTCCTAGGTTATGATATCTGATGGCCATAAACAGATAATTTTGATGAGATGCTTTATAAAATTAAAAATGCTATATAGATTACTCTTGTTCTCAGTTTTCCCTGTCTCATTCTTTTTTGATGCTGCCATCGCAATATGGTCATTTCATTTATAAGAAAAGTATCATTTCTATTTGAAAATCCTTGCAATTCTCAATACCAGACTCCCATAATTTTCCACTCATGAAAAGTAGTAAGCCAGATAAAGTAGCACTAGATCTCCAACCAATGTCAAATATATATCAGTTAGACCCTAATAAACTAAGTCTCTTAGTGCCTATTTAACCTTCCCTTGATGATAAAAAATTACCTATATATGCTCTAGCTGTGTTTCTAGAAAAGTCAAAGTTACAACTTAGCACTAGGAAATCAAATGTAAGTGAATATGAAAATTTAGAAATTTATCTAATTCCTAATTATCCCTATTATTTTTTTCAATACACTACATTTTCAAGCCTCTATAGATGTTAAGTTTTCAGCCAATGGTGCAAGCTAAAATGACTTAACAATAAATTTTAGGATAAAAACTCGCTTTTCAATTAAAACTCCTGTTTGTAATTGGGAAGTAGATTCTCCAATAATCCTCTATACTAGCCAAGTAATTCCAGTACTCTCACCATTATTAAGTCTACTGGCAACAATAATTAAGAGACCTTCTGTCTTTGTACAAAATTAGAAAATTATTCCTCTATAATTAAGACTACTTCTCCAGCAGGCAACTGAGTACATCTCTTACAAAGTATAAATGCACACAACTATCTAATATAGATATAACAGCAACAGATATGAATATCAGACTGATGACAGATGGATAACAATAATTAATAAACTAAGTGACAGTAGTTATTAATGATCAATATTTATTTGATAAATGATAATGTTCTATTAATTGGCCAGGCGCCAGTACTATATACCTCTTGGGCATCTCCTGGCCAAACTCATCTATTAGATGAGTTCATTCATATTATGCCAATCCTCTGCTGGTCATGGCAAAAATTATGAGAAATTCCAAGTCAATTTGGCCCATGAATTGACTAAAAATAACAATTGTTTTCAGCCCGATTGAGGGCAGTTTTACTCTCATAATTGGGACAATTTTGAGTTGTGTACTTAGCATCAAAACTTCCTGATTAGAGCTACATCATAACTTGACATTTAACAATAAATGGGGATAATAAAATATATGAACATAAAAGATGATGCACCCCTAATTGGGATGTTGGCAGGCTTCTCAATAGCACTAGTATGCCTTTATTTGGGACATCTATTTTTAAGTGTTTATTAAATCAAAATCATTAATTGAACCCAACTTCCACCTTAGTGCATTAAGATTAGTGCACTAATTTAGGAGGTGCAATTTAGTTAATGCCATGAGACCACTTTGCACCCAAGTGGTTCCAAATAGACCATAATATTATTATATCATAGCTATTATTAGCTACAAAAATTAGGAAAATTTAAGTACAATTGAGGTGGTTTTGGAATGAATTTAGTTATGCAGGTAAATTGGGAAAGATCAAAGGAACCATCAATGGGATTAAACTATTAGCATTGATAATTTTCTTGAAGGGTTTATTTTTGAGTCAACCATCAAAATCTAACATTTCCCCCAACTTTTCTAGAATATAAACCCTAAATTTCCCAATTCTCTCTTCATATCTGTAAACAACACCACTTCAGCATATTAGAAATTTTTCACTGCTCTTATTACCAAACAACATCATTATTTTATTAAATTGGACCAAACATTTTATATGAATATGTTTTTAGATTGTTTTAAAGTCCTGGTTAAAGTATTTTATTATTTTTTCCAACTTTAATGTTGTCCATTTGACCCCTGTTTTTTTCATTCAGCCGCTAGGTTGGGCTGAATTGGCGCACAAAGATGAAGAATTAGTTTCCAAGTTTCCTCCTCTCAAAGCAGAGAAATAAAACTCATTTTTATCTATTAAAATTTACAAATTTTTTATTACTTGGAATATAAAATCTTATTCTTTTTTTACTATTTATATAGATGATAGTTAAACTTTTTCTTTTATTACTATTATATATTTTTTTCTTATTATTATATTTTTCTCATAACTATTAGTTTTAATTATTTGTATGTACTTATGTTTGAATGAATCATTTCTAATTGGGCCACTTTTTAAACTTCCTTAGGAATTTAGCATGGACTTGATTATATACATGCCCCAAATTTTTTCCTTAATAGTGTAAGAAAAGTTTTAAGTTTTCTCTATAACTTTGAATGGGCTGAACCTAATGCGATTTAACTTGTGAGTTTGGCCCAAACCATGGGTTTTGCAAAATAATACTTTATCCCCCACGGTGAATTTGGGAAGATTGTATTGGGTTTTTTTATCTTTTTCATGTTGGGCCTCACAAAATTCATAGTTATTATTGAAAGCCTGGGCTTGTAGTATAATTAAGGTTTTGCAACCTCTCAACATAGTGAGAATAACTCAATTCCTGAGGTTCTTGTAGCAAGGAATACAACAATGGTGGTAAAGATGAATGCTTCTTATATAGAAGTTGGAAAGGAGACATCTTTGGGCCAAATGGTAAGAGATGTTGTAGGCAAAAATGGCCAAACTGAGGAACGTACTCCATTCAGAGGGCTTCTGAGAAGTCAGCTTTCTTAGGATACTGACAAGTGTTCCATTAACTCGTTCTACTGCACCATTTGTTTCTGGGTGGTATGGATTTGACAGAACACCACGCACCCCCATTAATTCATTGAGCTTCTGGAGAATAACTGCAGTGATTTTTGTGCCATTATCCATTAATATGAATTGAGGACATCTGTGCTGATGAATAACTTGCTCCAAGATAGATTTAGCAGTTGTCAAGGCTCCTAAGTCCTGAATAGCCCTGGCTTCAACCAATTTCGTCAAGTGATCAATTGCCACAGTAATATATTTAGTTTTCGCATTGCTAATTGGGAGGGGTCCAACAACATCTATGGATATAGTGTGCCAAGCAAATTTGGGCTGAACAAGATGGTACAAAGTAGCTTTTCGAAAGGGTTTTTCCTTTGTCACTCTTGGCAACAGCTCAAAGTTTCATGAATGTCAAAATGCATCAATTCCCAATAGTAATTTTACTTTAGCTGCTCCTTTATTTTTCTTAATGCCTCCATGGCTGGTGGCCCTATGAGCAGAAAAAATTAGATCTGCTTGAGCTGAGGGATGTAGAAATATATATTTCTTCCCATCAATCACCTTGAATAAGACTCCTTTTTCAGTGTATGTATTATTTTTTTAATTTGGAGAGAATTTTCTGCACTTGTTCGGGCTCATTGGCAAAAGTTCCACTAACCATCTTTTGAAACAAGGCATCCGCAGGCTGACAGAGGGTTGCCACAATGGGCAGATAGGACAAACAATCAGCATTCTGATGCTTAGCACCAGCTCAGTGCTTAATGGTATGGTCATAAGCCTGCAGCTTAAGTGCCCCAGCGAGCCAAACGTCTTTTGGCTCCTTCAAGTTGTTAAGCCAGCTTAGGGATGCATGATCAGTAACCACGGTGAAATGCACTCCATGAAGGTATAATTAGAATTGTTTATAGGCATATATAACTGCCAAACACTCTCTTTCTGTCACATTATAATTTCTTTCATGGGCATTTAGGGTCCAACTAGCATAGGCTACTGGGTGCTCTTCGCCATCTTCTCCAACTTGGGATAAACAGCTTCAATTACCATTAATGACGCATCAGTTTGGACAATAAATACCGTCAAAGTCAGGATAATGCAACACTGGTGCAACCAATAGGGCTGAATGAGGCTGTTTGAATGCCTCCTGACATGCCAAATTCCACTCAAAAGGGACCTTATTCTTAAGTAGATAAAATAAAGGTTCTCTGATTTGAGCAAAGTCGGCAATAAATCAGCAATAGTACCCAAAACTCAAAAATACTTGAATATCCTGCTTGGATTCAGGCCTCTTCATTTTAGGTATTGCTTCCAATTTGGCCAGATGTTGCCGAAGACCTTTTTATCAATTATGAGCCCAAGGTATTTCAGCTGGTAATTAAAGAATTGACACTTCTGGGGCTTGAAATTCAGGTTGCAGCTGCTGACCTCTTGAAAACCTCTTCCAGGTGTTCCAAATGTTCATCAAAGGTACAGCTGAATACGTTTATATTGTCTAGGTATACTAGTACAAATGACAATTTAAAATCGCCTAGTATAGTGTCCATGGCTCTCTGGAAGGTTGCTGGAGCATTACAGAGTCCTTGGGGAATCCGCGTTGGTTGAAATAACCCTCCTTGGGTAATAATAGCGCATTGTTCTCGCTCAGCTTTGGGAAGATCAATTTGCCAATACCCGCTAATTAAATCCTTCGATGAGAAGAACTTTGCACCTTCAAGCCTGTCTAGAGCATCGTCAATATGTGGAAGAGGATAGGAATCCTTTTTGGTAATGTTATTAAGCTTATGGTAGTCAATAAAAACCCTGTTGCCCCCATCTTTCTTTTTTTACAATGAGAATTGGGGCAGCCCATGGACTCTTGGATGGCATCAACATACCACAGTCGAGAAGTTCCTTAATTTCCTTTGAAACAACCTCTTCAGCAGTTTTTGAACGCCTAATCGCCTCAATCAGATATGTAGATGGTCCCCAGTATCTATCATATAGGTCACTCCTCTTGCACATCCCAGATCAAAATCAACCTTGGCAAATATCTCATGGTAGTTCTCGAATAATACTTGAACTCAGTTCTTTTCTTGATCATTAAGTTCCCCTAAATAGGCCACAGGTATGACATTATGCACATATTCCAACTCATCAATGGGAAGTCCTAGCTCATCCAGGGTTCCAAAATCGTGGAAAGATCAAATCTCCAGTTATAGGAATCAAATGGAGATAGGCAACCACCTGGTGCCTTTTGATAAAAATTGACCAATTCTGCATGTTTTGCACAGATGACACCAATTTCTTGATGTCCAGAAATAATTATCCCAGGCGCCACATTAGGTTCAAGTCAAGTTCAGGACTAAGGTTGATAAACTTCGCCATAAAGTCCTTCTGGGATTTGAATTGTTAGCCCAGTTGGGACTACTGCCTGCATTCCTGAGTCCAGAGTTAGCTCTCTGTTTGCTCAGAGGGATATTCCCTTAGACTCATGGTTTCGCGTTTGCAGGGCCTTGACATGACGCTTCAATTTATGGTATTCGATAGGGATTATTCCATCTTGATAGGCCAAATTAATAAACAGATTAGGCTTCTTTAGTCCCAATTTTGCATCTTTTGTATAGCAAATCGGGATGTTTTGGTTCAGAATAGTTAAGGTATTATCCTTATGACTAGTGACCACTCCATATCTTCTCATAAAGTCAGTGCCAATAAGGACCTTGTAGTTCTGGTTAGGCAAGACTATAGCTGGAGCGGATATTACTATAGACCCAAACCTTATAGGCAAGGCACTATATGCCCCAAGAGCTCTGGTGGTATGTGTTCCTGAAAAGCCATATTCTTGATC
Organism: Massospora cicadina; assembly: GCA_022478985.1. Taxonomy (NCBI): domain Eukaryota; kingdom Fungi; phylum Entomophthoromycota; class Entomophthoromycetes; order Entomophthorales; family Entomophthoraceae; genus Massospora; species Massospora cicadina. The sequence continues at coordinate 94,259 of JAKSZP010017131.1, forward strand.
ATGGGCAACATCCGGGGCTATTCCCAAAATCTTCACTAACATAGTGCTGATGATATCTAAAGGAGCTCAACTATCAATAATGGCCCAAACAAAGACCTTATTGACAGCAATATCAGCATAGGTACACTCAGAGTCTGGTTCAGAAGTGTTTATTAAATGAATAGATTCGGAGTTACCTGACTCCAAGTGAGATTTGAGGCAAGAACATTTTTCAGGGAAGTTTTCCGCCAGAGTCTGCATAGGGATTGTGACCTGTACATCTTTAAAGGAGGGCAGGTCATGAGAGCGAGTAGTATGAGGATCAAGGCCATGGTCCATAATTTGCTTAGCATATGGTTTGGCCACCCCTATTCAGTCCTCATCTGAGGCTTCACCTGATTTTTGGCCTTTTCAGGATCTGGTTGTAACCATATGTAAATTGTCAGCCATAATATGATGTAAGGAATCTTTGCTAATCGAATCAGACATAAAAAGTTTATCAAATTTTGGGAAGAATGTTTCTGGTATGATGGATGGCAGTAGAGCATTCCGCCTCTACTCCACCTGCCCTTTTCCCAAATCTGTGTCCTTTTTGACTTTATAAGCCACACTAACTCCTGTTAATCATCCATTTGGGCATAACACTTGCTGGCAAAGTGCCCTTTTCTACAACAATGATGGCAAGTGACACCACTAGATTTGAAGCGATCAGGTTTCTGCTCCTTGGGATTCCCATTTGTTTCTTGATTGTGGATCTTACTACTAAGTTTCTGTTGAGGATGCACCCGTTGCAGATTGTTTGACTGGTTTGGCACCTCAAAGCTTCTTGCACAGTGGTGTAAATAGTCCACAAGTCTATTTGTTTCCATATTGTGATTAAAAGCAGGATTATTACTTGTTCCAAATCACAATAGGGCTGTACAGCATGTTTCATGGCGATTAATGCATCATATTCAGTCATAATGTTTGATCCAAGGAGTACTTGAGCTTCATGGTAAAATTTATTGGCAAACTCTTTTATAGACTCATTAGGTCTAAACTCGATATTCAAGAGCTCCATCTTTTGGGTTGACAGCTTTTTGGGCCCACCGAATTCCTTAATGACAGCCTGTCTGGCCTCATTGTAAGACCAATCTTCCCCTAATTGGGCATTATGAGGTCTACACTGTGTGAGTCCAAACAATTGATGAGGGCTGTCACTTTTGCATGATCAAACGCTCCTCTTATGGCCTTCTTGAAAAGCTTCAAGGAGGAGTATACATTGCCTTCTTTATCAAATTTTGGCAAATTAAGTGGTTTAATTTATCTCTGCCTGAGTCCCTAACTGGAGAGGCAGTTTCTCTTCTTATGTTTGACCAATTTGGAGAACCTTTAGAAAGAATGGGATGCTGCGAATGACTTGAGGTGGGCATAGAAGTGAGTACTTGTGGAATGTTTTGTGTATTTGATACATTCATCCCATTATCTTCATCTGCCTCATGATAATAATCCAAATCGCTCAACTCTGTTTTCCAAAATTGGGACTGATGTGGCTTCTTAAGTGCAACTTGGCGTGTCTTTGAAGCTTCTTCTTCATCCTCCCCTCCCCTAAGACTGGTTGCAAACTTGCAACTATTAGTCTTAAGATACTCCATTTCCTTGTTAGCTTGAGTGAGATTTGCTTCAGCTAATGTCACTCAGGCCTAAAGTGCCATCAGTTCTTCTGAAAATCTTGACATCCAGGTGTTAGCAAATGACAGTCAATTTTTCATGTTGGTATTCTCCTCAAATAAAATTGTATTTTGAAGTATGGAGTTCAGAAATACTTGACCATACGTTAGCTGATTTGGCCTTGATATCTGAATTATCCCGTTGTTCTACTGTAGCAAGAGGTAACTGGACTAAAGCCTCGATATCCCACTGAGTAGCTGAAAATTTGGTCCGAATATAATCTTCCAATTTGACATATTTTTCCTCCAACTCTCAAAGTGTTTTTCTTAAATCATGACCCTGTTGTAGAAGGTTTTACGTATTTGCTGCAACATAATGATACTGCGTCTCAAGTCTGATGCAGTGGTTGGTGATATCCTGTTTCCACTGACTTTAGAATCCAAAAATGTTCAGCACTTGTGTTGCTATCTTTGGGACGCCTTCGTTAAGTTGAGTTACCAACTCATCAATTTGGCCATGAGCTTCTGCTGCAGCTCCAGTGTTTAAAAGATAGCTTTGCGCAAATCTACAAAGCAAGTATCCAGTTTCTCTAACAAGCAAGCGTGGCTCAACAGTTCCTCATCTTGAATATAGTGAAGGTAAGAAAATTTAAGATTTTGATGTGCAAAGATACATTGAGCATGCTTAATAGATGGTTGTACAAAACTAACCAAACATTCGTATGTGTTGGCCTGACTCTCCTGAAGTTTTTGGGCCAAAGCATACATGGTGGCTTCTCTGTATTTTTGATAAAATTCATTCTTCAGTGCTTGATCCTTCATATGATAAGATAGACCAAAGCTCGGGTCAATTGTTGAAGAACCAACCTAGTAGCCTCTAAACTATGTTTCCAACATTTCCTTGATGTTGGCCTGGGTAAACTCGGCCAGATTAAAAGGTAAAGTTGGGCCTGTTCCAGTCACTATTAGCTCTAATGAGTACTCGTTCCCCTCCTCATTGTTGGACCAAGGTTTTGTAAAATGTTCAATGAACTTAACATCGCTTGTTTCCATTTTGTTGTTGCTGTACTTTTGGGCAAATTCTGAAAGCTGATCATCCATATTCATATTAAGGTAGTTGGTTTTTTCTTTGAGTGAGCACCAAAATATTGAGTTTTCAGCTGATGGTGCAAACTAAAATGACTTAATAAATTTTAGGATAAAAACTCACTTTTCAATTAAAACTCCTGCTCATAATTGAGAAGTGGATTCTCCGATAATCCTCAAAATAGCCAAGTAACTCTGGTACTCTCACCATTCTTAAGTCTACTGGCAACAATAATTATGAGACCTTCTGTCTTTGTACAAAATTAGCAAATTATTCCTCTATAATCAGGACTACTTCTCTGGAAGCAACTGAGTACTTCTCTATGGGAAGTATAAACACACACAACTATCTAATATTAATATAACAGCAACAGATATGAATATCAGACTGATGACAGATGGATAACAATAATTAATAAACTAAGTGATAGGAGTTATTAATAATCAATAATTAAATGGTAAATGATGATATTTTATTAATTGGCCAGGCGCCAGTACTATATACCTCTTGGGCATCTCCTGGCCAAACTCATCTATTAGATGAGTTCATTCATAGCATGTCAATCCAACACTGGTCATGGCAATAATTATGAAAAAATCCTCAAGTTAATTTGGCCCATGAATTGACTAAAAATAACAATCGTTTCAGCCCAATTCAAGGCAATTTTACTCTCATAATCAGGACAATTTTGGGTTGCAAACTCAACATCAAAATCTTCCTGATTAGAGCTACATCATAACTTGACACTTAACAATAAATGGGGATAATAAAATATATGAACATAAAATATGATTCACCCCAAATTGGGATGTTGGCAGGCTTCTCAATAGCACTAAGTACGCCTTTATTTGGGACGTCTATGTTTAAGTTCTTAATAAATCAATTTCATTAATTGAACCTAACTTCCGCCTTAGTGCATTAAGATTAGTGCACTAATTTAGGAGGTGCAATTTAATTAATGCCATGAGACCACTTTGCACCAAAGTGGTTCCAAATAGACCATAATATTATTATATCATAGCTATTATTAGCTACGATAATTGGGATAATTTAAGTACACTTGAGGTGGTTTGGAATGAATTTTAGTTATGAAGATAAATCAGGAAAGATCAAAGGAACCATCAATGGGATTGATCTATTAGCATTGATGGTTTCTTGAAGGGTTTATTTTTGAGTCAACCATCAAAATCTAACAATAGACAAAAAGTATAAACCTAAAGAGTGTTTATGTTTTATAAAATATAATAAATTAAGTTTCAATATAGATTATCACATCATTAGACCTTGAATAAAATTCTTCCCCGTCTGGCAATGCAAATGAAAAAATGTATTCTATGTTCCTTTCCAAAATAAGATACCAGAACAGCTGTTGATTATCATCACTACCCAAATACAAATATGTATCCCACCAGGGTATATATTAAATTTCAAGGGGTAAAAAATTCCTTCATCGATGTAGTTTTGTATTACTCAGGTGAACTGAACCAAACATATATATGGGAACCATTTTATTTTGTTAAGAAAACTAACACCTCTGCATTATGTTATTGGAAAAAATCACATAGCTTATGTACATTTGTTATCTATCACTTCTGTGATTAGTTTCATTAGTTTGTCGCTTTTAGCATTTTTTTGACATTGTTCCTATCATAGCTACTATTAGCATAACATTGCTCCTTCCTTAATTCCCTCATTTGAGATAGGAAAAGGTTAATCAAAGAGTAAACTGAGTCATTATCATCTGGTCCAGATGACTTTGGAAAGGTGAGCGGTGTGACTCATCAAGCCTATACTAGGGACACATTACCCTTACAAGCCAAGTACTGTCAGAAATCCAAGGTGTAAGAGGCACAGGTAGCAATAAGTTAAAAGAGCATAAAGACGTCAGCTAATAAATTTATCTCAAAGCCCACGGGCCTCACTTCTGCTCCTGGTGAAGAAGAAAGATGAAGATCAATGAGAGGTGTTGTATTTATTGCAATTTGAACTTAATCACAAAGAAAAACAGGTATCTATTATCAAACTTAATAAATTACTTTGGATTTAAGTGGGCTCATATAATCTTTGGTAATAGACCTGGACAACGGTTACTGAAAGATGAAATTGTCCACTGAAGATCAGTCAAAATGTGCATTGATAGCTGATTTAAAGATTATTTGAACCCATATGACTGCCTCAAGGGCATTGTAACGTCCTGCTACCTTTCATCTAGCCATGGGTGGCATCCTTAGAGAATTGAAGATGTCTTGTGTGATGACATATGTTAAAAATCGCTTTTCCAATAATGGGGGCTCCTCTAGTGTGCCAGTCCAACCAGTATGGAGACTGAATGACCCTTGTTGTTTCTCCTTCATTGGCATACTAGCCCCCACAAGCCACATTCAAACCACCAACCCAAAAGACAACAACTTCGCCTTAGCCCCATGGACCTTTTGGGAGTGCACCGGTGGTCCTCAGCCCCCTTCCTGGGTGGCACTACCCCTTGCTCCTTCTCCCTTATAACGAATCGCCAGCCCCTCTTAAGTGTGCCCCAGAGAGTCCATCCCCCATTCTGGGTGGCTATGACACTACTGCGCTGCACCAATCTCATGGCTGATGGTCATCAGCACATTGTCATTGGTGGCTAGTTGGCCAGGTTCTTATAAGCTCCTTGTAGGGCTGAGGTATGGAAGCTTGAAAGTGTCAGCCACTTCAGGTGAAATACCCTGCACCTACTTTGGGGATCTCCAGTCCCACCCCTACCCACTTTAATGGCTCTTGCTACTTCAAAGAAAATAAAGAGTTGGCAAAAAGAGATCTTGATTTAATGGGAAGGATGACTATTTTTACTCTAGGCTACTGCGCCTATGAAAACCCCTCAGCCATCCAAGCCAGAACTTCAACCAATTGCTTTAATCCATGGTAACAATTCCCTCACATTCCGCTTGTTCCAATCAATAAATATTAGGTCAACTAATCCTCAGCACAAGTTGCCAGTAAATCGTATAAGATACTATTATCATAAATAACTGCGCATCCTTGGCATAAGTCACCAGTACTCCAATTTTGGACAGAGAAACCATAGTCAGATGATTGAAAATGAATACATCAGCTTTCTGAAAAAAAAATCCCACAATCAGCCATGCATGCAGGCAGCGTTGAGCTAGGATTCCGCCAAACTCAGATTCAAGGCAGCGAAATCATCATCAGATGTTTGATAACAAATACGTCAGCGTTCTACCAGAAAATACTACAAAAATACACAATAAGGTAGTCGACATTGAACTATGATTATGACAAATCTAAGTGATTGATAATGCTATTAGGGATTATTCCCCAATACTTCAAAAGGTCTAAACCCACCCAAATGGGAAGCACCAATTAGCAAATTTAACATTAAAAAAATAAAAGTAGGCGATTAGCTGGAAATCACACCCAACTAACTGACACCCCTAATTCTGATAATATTGGGAGGAATCCATATGGTTAATTTTCTGACAGTATGATAGGATGATATTAACATATGTTCTCAAACATTCAAATAAATTATATTGACCATTTATGAAGAGCTTTTATTGGTTATTAGATGCCTCAACAAGATATAACCCTTATAAGTGTACTTTTCCAATGATAGTGAAATTGTTATTCTATAAATTAACTAAAAAAGAAATCCTCCCATTCTTATGGCAAAAAACCACTATACACCTTAATCCTTACCTCAGATTTTAAGGTAGATCCAGGTTTCTTTATGAAATAATTTAGCACCTATTCATACCCTCTTTACTGATCTTGCCAAACTCTTAGTTTATATGTTATAAAAAATAGACCTTTTCTTTGGAATTGGCGCAACAGCATTCCTTTAATGCCCTGCATCTGGCCTTAGTCAAGATCACCATGTTCATTTAACTAAATTTGATAAGTATTTCTTTTTCATCAATGCAATCATGTTTCAATTGGAGTAATTTTGGCGCAACACAAAAATAATCAAGTAGATCACCTAGTCCTATTCCATTAAGGCGTTAACTAAAGCCAAAAGGAACCGTAGCTTAACTAGATGCAAGTTTCTAGTAATAACTTTAGCCATTAATATTTCTAATTCTTCTTATATGGAGTTCGTTTTATCTGGCAATCAAATACGCTTCTCTTTGTTGGTTACAGAAATGCAAGACCCTGATGGTAGATTAACAGATAAGCCTTAAATTTACAAGATTATGATTTCTTGATTTTCACAGACCATTGTCTTTCATCAAAAATGAAGATTGTTTTTCAAGGCTGCAAGTATTGACTACATTAACAGCTGAGAAAGATCATGTATATGTTGGGCACCACTTGTTCTAAAAAAGAGAAAGGTCATTATATAATCTTATTAGTTGAAAAGCTTTATGATCTTTTGAAACTCTTGAGAAACAAAATTGAGCTCAAACATAAGTCAGTCATCACATAAATATCTAGGGGGATGTTGCATGATTAGTACAGAAATGGTGTCCACCCTATGTCTGACCCTCTGATAGAACAGAATTAACTATGGAAGGCCATACTACTACTGGTCATGGGGCGGTACAAAAAACTATCAATGGTTAAAGTCCAGATGCTTTAAAACGGCATATTATACTTCATTCAAGACGTTTTGTATGCCTGTCTTACCTTTTGACATCATGATGAAACTAACCCAAGATGCCAACATCAGGTAGAGGCTTCATCAGCTTCCCTCCACATTGTGAGTATTTATATTATTGGGACACTGCCAGCAGGCGTACATGGTCATTAATATTTTGATTGTAGAACACTTAACTAAGTAGATTGAAGCTTCATTAGTCCCAACAGCCACTTCTCAAAATACCGCGTTGTTTTTTCCAACATGTTTTCACACAACATGGTAGTCTTAGGAACTCTCTTTCCACTTGGCGTAACTTTCCAAGCAAAATTACATAAATTAATAAAACAAATCAAATTCGCCAATAGTAGTTCTGCTTCAATGTCCTCAGATTCTCCGCTGGCTGCTCCAGCGTGGGGCAGCAGCAAAACTCCCCCGCCATTTTCTGTCCAACAGGAAAACGCGCTAGGAATGGTTCACCCAGTCATTCCAAACCTATGGGCTGATTAATTCCACCCAAGGACCTAGATGCCCACCTTGCTTGTACCCATGTGGTACCACGCTGCCCCCTAGTGCTCCCCCCGGAGCAACATGTGCTACGGCCTAAGGGTCAAATATGGGAAACTATTCCCATACCACGACCAAGCCATTATTGAAATGGCACAGGCGGTGATGATACCCACCAGCTTTATCGATTTCCGCCCCTACAAGGGGTATTTTGACCTCAGCTTCACCTGAGAAGCCAACGCTGCCACTGCAGTAACTGTGCCCCTGGTATTCCAGGGCACCCCTCTCCTCAAAACTCAGACTTGGCTCCCAGAGGACACCACTTTGGTGGTTCAGTTTGCTGGCCTGCCCACCCACCTCCCCCCTGAAGTGCTCCACCAGGAGCTGATGGATGGTTTGGCAGCCTATGGCTCCAACCCCATCTTACAAACTAGTGGTCCCAAATGGGGCCATAGGACTCTCTGGGCCTTGGGCATATGCCACAATAAGCCCTAAATTCAATAAAATTGCGGTGTCAATTCCACCATGCACTGTTATTCCCTCAGCGCCTAACCATCTGTTATGGGGTCATGTCGAGGGCGGGCAGATGATCTGTCTGTCATGTTTTGAGTTGGACCACTCAAAACGCAAGTGCCCCTGCTTCACCACTTCTGATGGATTGGATGACTCATCCGCTGACCTCCAATCTGCTGCCCACCCTGTACACTTTCTGGTATGGGGCACAATCCTACCTCCCCCACCCCCAAAGTCTGTTGCTGCAGCTACACCTGCAGTCACCAATCAGCCTCCTCCTCACCCCAATGCCAAAAATAATTCCTCCAATCAAGCATCAGATTGGATTCCAGTTCAATCTCATGCTTCCTCAATTGAATCAACCAAAACTCAACCTTATGCTAGTTCCCTAATCCAATTTAACCAAGATCCATGAAAATTATTGGCTGAAATTGACGAATCAGGTAAGCTCATTGGAGAACCATCTTTGCAAATTGAGCGGTTCATTAATGCAAAATGGGACGCCAGATACCCCCCTCAACTATATACCCCACAACCAAACACCAAATTGTTTCGCGGTGATCACCAGCTTGCAGTCAAAGAAGCTGCAACACCAGATTGCCATCACCTACATAAAGCTGTCGCTTAATCAGTAGTGATACTCAAAGGAGGAATTCCACCTCCTGTATCCCTGCAACCTTAACTCCAAAAAGTAAAATCATGGTGAACCGGTATTACAAAAATGCAAACAATGCTATCCAGAACGTGGCAACTATAGCACGGAATCCAAAAGCAAAAATAACCTGAACCAACATTACCACATTCATTAAACTCCCAGATGCCAGCATCAAAGCTGTAAAAACTTTAACTGAATATCTCAGTGCCATTTATCTAGCTGGCAATTTCCATGAAATTCCAATCATCAGGAATATCAAACCACATACCGCAGATGCCCCAATGCCATTACTGTCAGCCGTGACATGCACTCTACTATGGGAGGAAGAAGCTGCTGCCAAAGAGGCTGCCAAAGACGAGCCCCCTGACCCCCCTCCCCTTCCACCATGGGGGGATAAGCGGCTTTCGCTGCCCACCTGGTTGGTTGGTTTTTGAAGTGTTTCACTTAATCTGCTCATTAGGGCGTTCTGTTTGTCCAAGTAGTTACGTTAGTTTTTTTAGTCTAGTTTTAGCTTTGGTAATGTCCATCCCCTGGTTGGCTTGCCTCAAATAATATGAATAAATATGAAAACATGGTAGTCTTAGTGTACTATTGTCCTTCGATGAATTAACTTCACTTTTATAGTGGTAAAAAGATTAGCAACCTTGTTTAATACCCACCAAACTGTATCTGCCCCTTAAAATTCAGCTACTTTTAGGTCTTTCAGAAAAGTAATAGTAAATTTTTTTCAATACTCAGAAAAATGTCTACTTCCAATCTAATTCTGTAAAATTATTTTATACCATGTGCCCTGATTGAATAGTGGGGTAATTACATTGTTAAAAACATGTCTCCCATTTGAGGCACTCTATGGTGGAAAACCCACCTTACCAACTAGTATTCAACTGATAATATATATCATTCTTACAGAAAATTCCAAGATAACTATAAGAGCTCTAGAGGATGAATTATATAACTAAAATCCTTGGCCATGGATGCATTAGTTAATACCACCGTTAACAAAACTGACTGATGCAACTTATGCCATACATCCTTTTCTATATATCATTTGGGGTTTTAGTAATGTTAGATCACCATCACCCCAGTGAAAAAATTAATAAGCTTCCTATCTAGTGGTTTGGACCCTATAGAGCTCTTCATAAAAGAGATTAAATACTCAATCATTGATACTTCTCAAGGAATGGTGGCCAACCAAGTATATGGAAAATTTCTATATACTTGTTCACCCCTCTAACAGGATCATAAGTAAGATAAGTTTGGCCTTGGAATTCAAACGGGGAAAAGTCAAATAAGGTCAAAATCAGATTACATCAATCTTTAGACACATCTATAAATAAAAAGTAGAACCACTAAGTCGTCAGGCAAAAAAGTGAAGGACAAAGAAAATGAGTCGCCTATGTTACAAGGGTTTAAAAAGCTAAAGAGATTTAATTAAAATTTTAGGAAGACAACTATTTACAGGAGTGAGTTATATTGTTTTCCAACCAGCCCTAAGAAGATGAAAGATTTGATTGTCAGTACATGAAGGGCCTCTCTATATTTATTCTCCTAATTACCATATAACTGTCAAGAGCTTCTATAAGAGATATGGATCAATTCTTACAATTAGCTATTTATTTTGCTATTTTAAGAGGCTAACTAATTTTGCGAAATATAGTAGGAATAGAGTATTTTAATAGTTTTTTACCCTTGCTTTATTTTATAAAAATACCACGCATAACTATGAACTATTTAAAAACTTACTTTTTCTTCTGGACCTATCCCAATTGTAGTACCAACAATAGCCTTACATAGGGATGTGTTTTACAGTTATTTTTAACTTCTGCTATCTAGCTTGCAAGTTGATACCTGGCGCTTCTTAATAATTTTAGTGCCATTAATCTCTTAGGTCAAAGTGGGGTTGGAAAATTGCGTGCATCTTATAATTGTAAAAAAGACAATATGAGTCAATTTATGTGCAATGGTGGTATCTACTGAAAGAGGTTTTCTCAATTTCATCCCCATTGATGTACTACCACTGGAAAAGATGCTAGGGAGTCCCATTTTTGTTGAGGTTGATACTTCATGCCAGCAGTAGAAACCCCATTCTATAAAATTTGTATGGCGCAGGTTTTGGCATTGTCGCTAAGTAGGGATGCCTTACAAAAAAAATTTTAGGTGAAAGCACACTTGACTCAAACCTGCCTAGTTTTTTACAGGGATGCTGATTTATTTAGTTTGATTTGGAACCATAAGCTGAGCAATCATATGCCTTAGTTCGATATCTTAAAGACCAAGATTGCACTTTATAATACTCAGAGAATTGATTTACAAACACCTGAGTTGAATCCTGATACATTTATTAAGTTATTGCCTTTCTATAAGATTGTCAACCACTTCATTTCTCAATAGTCCTTGTTCTAATAAATAGCTTTCTTTACTTATCATTTCATTTTTGGTTCCAACTAGGTTTTGCGTTTAGTTGTGCCTGTTCTTCTGGTGGTTAAGGACCTAAAGTTAATACAGCGAAGTCTCTAGGGTATTGGCTTTCCTTGTTGGGAAGCTAAAATTATGGGTAACTGTATACCAATCTATAAGTTTGTCTTCACTTAAACTTAACGCTAGACTCATACATAGTCATCTCAAAATTCCAGAAGTCACCACTTAAACCCTGGAATGTAATCAACTCATAATATGGCCCCTATTGGCCAATCTATATTTTTATGTTAAAATCTTTTCTTGTAACTTTTAATGCGCCTGCTTCTCATTATCCATTGCAATGATGTCACACTCCTCTAGTCATTTTTTAAGCTGGTCAATTAGCTCTATGTCCAGGTTTGTTTTATAAATTCTACAAATTATAGAAACATTGCCCCTTGTCTCTTTGTTTGTTCAACTTGCTCATCCACGTGAGGCTTACTATGTGGTACTCTTTTTAATAATTATTGCCTTACATCAGGCTGAGTGAGTCTTTTACTATTATATTATACTTCATGGGCCAATAAGTTAATACATAGCAACCTTAAGCTTTTCCTTTATATGCCACCCATCCCTCAGGTCCTGGTGGGGCTATATATTTTGTGAGCCTTCCTTAATTGTATTAAAGATCTTTAGTTCACCAATTTATGTGAATCATAATATCTACTGAGAGTGGTTTTCTCACAAACCTCTGAATTAATAGTCCACTTCTTACAAGCTTCTAAGGAGCTCCATCAGTTTAATGTGAGTTTGGTACTACATGCTAATTGTGGAATTTCTCTTTATAAAAAGTTGTTATAAGAGCTGTAATTGGTGCTGAGAGTGTATTATGCTAATCAAAAAATGCTTAAGAGTTTAAGCTCCCTTGAATTAGAAAGCATTAAGACTTTTTATTTATAAAATTGTTAGTTTTTAATTATTTAATTAGGGGATACATAAGATGAGCCAACCACATTTACCAGGCTTAATACATTAATATCCAATATCGCTTTCTAACAGTGATCAGAGCATCAATTAAACAAACTTAGTTTCAGACCATGACGGTAGATATATTAATGCTTCTCTTCTTCTTATGAACCAATAACACTTTAGTTGAATCCTTATTCCAAGTAGTAGCTTTTCCACAGTCATAAAATCTTATATAGTTCTCTTTATGTTTTGATTTTAATTGTTGTTCTTAGGTTGCTGGTGTTTGAGACCCATTCCAACAATTGAGTAACTCCCTAGCGTGTTAACTTGTATTGTTTAGACTATAAATATGGATACCTGGCTTAACACTTGTTAAGTAGTTGACTAGACCTAGTCATTAGATATTTGATAGGGAAAAATAATGTTAACATGGTTAAGATATTATGGATCATATTCAAGATATAAGTTTTTCTTGGATCAGGAAAATCCTATGCTTATGCAAAGCTTGAAATCTGCATCCTGGCGATTTCATTTTATAATATTCGAATATGATGACACAGGCCTGGGGCTTTGTTGCAAAGTTAGACTTAGTAATAGTTGACTTGATGACTCAGGCACATAGGATTTGTTGGTCTATGTCAAAATTAGCTTTAAATGTTGATAGAGTTTCAATAGAATTAATTACTAATTAGTGGCACAATAGCCTTGGTGTGTGCTGCTGATTGCTTGAGAGGAACATTGGTTTAGCTATCTGCAGACGCGTCAGAAAGTTGTCCTGAGATATTATGAGCTTGACACTGACCCTGAGGACATGCGAGATGCTCTGAATCAAAAGAACTGTAGACCCTCAGATGAACTATTACATTTTTCTCTGGCTAAGTGCCATTTGAAAATGAGGCGTCATAAGTAAGATGTGGCAAACATTGAACCCTATAAATATCTCTAAAATGATACTAATAAAGTACAATCAAGTGTTAACACAAGTCCATATCTTAATTTACAAGCTTTTTGTGTTTTATACTTTTATGCTGTGATAAGTTGAGAAGTTACTTGTATCAGAAGGATCTGGGAAGCGAGCCATTATCCAAGTAATGACAGAAGGATACAGCTTTGAAGTGTCAATTCCAAGGAGTTAATATCTTAACTATTTTCACCATCTGGTCTATTGTCGCCATACAATAGATGCTAAAAACTCCACTTACCACAGAAGAAGTACCAGCCATCTGAAGTGGGCCAAAAACGTCAACAAGTGGCACTCATGGCTGGGAACGCATATGGTGACCATGCCAAACAGGGGAGAAATCCCAATCAATCAATTATTCAGAACCATTACTGGGCCCAAAGGGAATACTGAAATGACTGTGTTTTAGAATAATTAGAATGATGTACCCATTATTACCTACCCCAACAAACACATTTCACCCGAAGAGCTGAAAACTTCTTGAATATCAGTTTTTAAGAGGGTATCAAATGGGACAGAGGCCCACAGACAACAGTAGCAATCCTTTTTATCACAAACGACAGCAAGATGTGTTGTGGATGAGATATCTACCTCATCATAAATTGAGTGTAGCTCAAATATGAAACAATTTAATTGGGATAGAGAATATTGCCTAAAACTTAATTACATTTTGTACACCCCACTTCAGAAAATCTCAGATGACAATTTCCTGGCATCACGTGGCCATTACCAAGTTAGTGAACTTCTCATACAACTTCAGCCAGGCAGGCCAAAGTTTGAATGAGCAATTAGAAGTCAACTTCGCTGAGGTCCGCTCTAGTTTGGAGGCGATTTATAATATAGCCACTTGGGCCAATGACCGGGTAACAGAATTAGCACAAGATCTAAATGACATATTGCATCCCATCTTTGACAACTTCCTGGAGGAAAGAGGAGTTACCAAATCTTGGGTTAGCAATCACTTAGACTTCCATTAATGCTTTGGAGTTCATGAGGCTTATCATGAAGCCCAAGAGGTGCAATTAAACCATAATGATGAAATTTGTGACCAGTATTGACAACTGAGCGTCTAACTTTTTCTGATGATGGATGAATACACTGAAAAAATCAACTACTGGCACACACAATTTGAAGGCTAACGGGCAGAGAATGAGAATTTCAATCCTCTATTGATCATCTTAATTGATAGATCAATAATCTTATGAGGATGTTACCTCTTTTAACGAGTCAAATAATATTTTTCATGGAGAAGAAAAACAGTGCAAGAAGTCAATTAAGGAAAAGGACCATGTGAATTCCATCTTGCAAAATACTATCTTGAATAAGAAAATTGTGAAATTAAAGTTAAGAAAACAAAGTTGTGTCAATTGGGAAGATGAAATCAACGATCAAATCAAACTTTGAGCGATAGGCGTTGCCAGTGTGCCACAAATCACTCAACTGAAAACACTTCTGAATTATATGAGGATGAAACTTCAGAAGTAGTTACTGAATTTAACGCTGGGTCACGTTGATAAATGCCTAGAAATATGGTTGTCTTAGCCACCCCTAACACCTCAAACCGTGATACAATGCCTCAGCGCCTAGTACACCTGGCTCAAGTAATAAAGAGGTAATTGTGTTAGCCATGGATGGTAAAACAATAATTACAAACCAACGATCCTGCCTGGTTTGAAAATAATGGAAGTATAACCACATTTATCAAACGCTTTGAAATGGCCATGTATGGGGCTAGTGACCATAACAAGGTGCCACTATGATCAACTGCTTGGATGAGTGGAGCGTTGAGTTGGTTATGCCTCACATTGACAAAAACCCTACCTACGCCAAAGTCAAAGAGTCTGTGCTTCATAAATTTGGAGGTCCATAATGAATGTCAACTAGAAAATATAAGTTTATGAACATTTGCTTTAAGAAAGATGAAGCAATTGACGAATTTTAAGATCATTATATCACGAAGCTCAAGTTCTCCTATGTGGTAAAGCTATGGTTGATTTTGACACTAATATTGTACTACAACATGAAGTACAACCTTACCAAAATTTGTCAAACACTTTATTGCCTGTTTTGTGCAAAACCTTGCACCATCCAAATTGGTTTTTTATTTGCTCAGATGTTCACAAAATTAATTATCTCCTAATACTGGGTACAGATCAGGACCTTCTGCCTCTGTTGGAAAACCCTTCAAAGCCATTAAGAAGACTGACAGTGATCTGCCTGTGAAAACTGGGCAAACCTCATATACAAGGGTCCTACGCCTAAATAATGAGATTACTTGCTATAATTACAAGCATAAAGGTCACTTTTGCTTCCTGATGGCATCAGCATAATATCAATGTATTCCTTCACAGTAACGCGCAAGAGGAGGGAAAAGAACAAGCACTATAGATGTGGGACGCTTTATTGTGCCAAAAACACCAGTACCACCTGACCAACAAGAGAACGCAAGCCACAGGGCCCTAATTACAAGCAAAACTAATTCTACCTTAGTACAAAATGAAGATTCTATAACCGTACATGCGGTAACTCACTCTTAGAGTAAGGTTGTCATACCTGAAGTCTCTAAAGTAGTCGCTCAACTACATGTGTAACAAATACTAGTTAATATTCCAGCCAAAGGACTGAGTAATGCAGCAGATACCCCAATAATTAAAGGGGTGAATATATCTATGCCAATTGACACATTTATCAATGAATTTCTAGTATTGGAAATACTCTGAAGCACAATCTTAGCTCTTTGTATTATTCCTATATTCACTTAGTAGATTCTAATGATTCTTACTACTCTGATTGCACTTAAGTGGATATTCTGGTTAACAAGATCAAAGTTGTAGCTATTGTTGATAGCGGAGCACCTGTAAACATTATCTCTTAGAAGTTGGTAAAGAAATTGAAAATTTCTCTGGACATTGACTATCAGGAATATGAGACCATGAGCCTCAACATCACTAATAGTGAAGGAGCTTACAGCGCCTTGCCACTGCAATTTGGAGCTTTAGTAGTAGCCACACCCGCAATAGTGCTTCCAAACGCAAATTATGACATAATAATTGGAACTAGTTTTCTAAGGACCTATGGGATATCATGCAATATTAAAGAAAACATCTTGTTGATATTGGCCAATCACCTCCAATTTATTACTCCTGTGACAATATGAAGCACACTAGCTGTATCAAAACTTTATCAATATATTTTATGCCAATGGAATAATACCTGTAGGATATATTTAGAGGGAAAATTGAAGCCACCTCATGCCAACTGCCATAAATGAAGATTGAGGAATACCTCTATGGGTAAATAAGGATGTGACAATAGCTCCAGGACATCAACTGGTTATGAAGACTGTGGCTACGCTGGATATTCCAGAAGGACTATATAGGGAGGTTGTATCCCCATGGAATTGTTCTCAGATGGAACCTAGTGTGACACCTGGTATACTTATACCAGGGCATGGGGAATTGATGTCCTATTAGAAAACTTGACCAGCCTAAGTATTAGGGTCAAGGAGTATCAAGTAGTTGCATTCATGCATCTGTTTCCAAGGGACGAGTTAAAAGCAGCTGTTGAATTTGTAAAATTTATTTGAGTTTGGTTTGCCAACTAAAAGCCTTGAGGCACATACCATTATTCCTCGAGAATCATTTACTGGATTATCAGAGCAACAGAAGGATGAAGCACTAGAATAATTTGAACAATACTCCAATATTTTCACCAAAGATGATCAAAATTTAGATTGTGCAAAAGGAGTACAGCATTTTGTTGACTCTAGGGACCATGTGCTGATTAGAATGAGGCCAATATGGCATTCCAGGGCTAGTGACGAAATAGTTGGAGAAGAGCTAGACAAATTGTTAAAAATTAGAAAGATTGTGCCCTCTAAAAGCCCGCGGGCCAGCCCAGTTTTAATTGTAAAGAAAAAATATGGCAGCAATTGAGTTTTAATTGATTATCAACGCTTTTTTGCCATTACAAAAGAGGATTTGTATCCGTTGCCCAGAATTAATGATGCTCTGGACCATCTGGGAGGGGCGAAGTATTTTGCCGCAATGGACCTTATCTCAGTATACTGGCAAATTGGACTGCCTCAAGAGGAGCAGGAGAAGTACGCAATGATTTCTGCTCTTGGGCTGTTTCAACTTTTGCGCATGCCACAGAGGTGTACAATGCGCCATCAACCTTTCAGCGTGCAATGGACACAATTTTGGGGGACCTTAAGTTATCCTGCGTACTAGTGTACCTGGAAGATATCTAAGTCTTTTCACAAACGTTTTTCAAACATCTGGAGCACCTTGAACAAGTGTTCAAACGGCTGTTGAAGGCCAATCTGAAGATAAAATCTAGATATGTCAATTTTTTAAGAACAATTGAAATACCTCAGGTTCGTCATAGATTCCAAATGCTTTCAGCCTCAACCTCAAAAGGTGGAGGCGATTAAAAAAATGCAACTTCCAACGATTATCAGGGATGTTCAAGTATTACTAGGCATAGTAGGATATTATCAAAGGTTTGTAGAAGGGTTCACGAGGAGTTCTGAGCCCCTATTCCATTTATTACAAGGAGGAGCTCGTTTTAACTGAGCTGATGAGTGCCAACAAGCCTTTGAGGCTTTGAAAAAAACATAATGAGCACAGTGCCTGTCCTCCAATATCCATATTTAAGAAGATCTTTTATCATACAAACTGACGCCTTGTTGACTGCAATTGGGGGTGTGCTATCACAGATTAAGGATGTTGGCGAGGAACATTCAGTCACTTATTGCAGCAGGACGCTGAATAAGCATGAGCGTAATTATACAGTGAACGAGCAAGAATGTTTGGCTGTCATCTTCGCTTGTAAACAATTCTGGGCTTACATTCATGGCACCAGGTTCAAGTAGTGATGGATCACAGCTCATTATGATGGCTCCATAATATCAAATAGTCTGAGGGACGATTAGCCCTCTGGGCCCTGAAATTACAGGAATATGACTATGAAATTATTTATAGAGCTGGAGCGGCCCATCAAAATGCAGATGACTATCAGGACATCCTTTTGTAACTGTCCTAAGCAGGTTGGCTGATGAGCTTCATGAAAAAATGATTACTTGAAAGTATGGGGATGAGCCACCTGAAGTACTAAAGGTGATAAAAAAGCATTAACCAAAACTGAATATTGGAATGTAGTTTTATACAAGCTCAAGTCCGAGGGGCAGCATCAAATTTTCCCATAACCTTCTGACTAATTGGAGATAGTTACACAAGCATACAAGGACGTTGGGCATGGAGGATTGACCAAAATGCTAGATTTAATTCTATCTAGTTACTACTGAGATTCCATGTGATTTGATATCCAAGATGAACTCAATAAATGTCAGTCATGCCAAATTGCAAATCCTATGAAGTCAGATGTGAGAAATTGTTTGATTAAACCTGACTGGGCCTGGAATACCATGTCAATTGATGTAGTTGGCCCTTTGCCTGTGCTTAGCCTAAGCAACAAATACATAATTGTTGCTATTGACCATATGATGAAATAGGTGGAGGTAAAAGCCATTTAAGATGTTGGGGCTCTAACTACTGCCAAGTTCATTATGGATAATATTATTTATAAGCGCAGATGCCCCAGAAGATCATGACGTATAATGGCACAAATTTTACTGCCCATATGGTGCAACAGTTAGATGAGTGATGTCTATCAAAGGAGTGTTGTCAACACCATATCATCCTGAGACTAATGTTATGGTAGAATGAGTGAATGGCACTCTAGTCGGCATATTGCGCAAATATGCAGCTGTGGCGCCTTTGCAATGGGCTACTTTCATTAGTGCTACTGTATTTATGTACAATAATGGACACCACAGCAGCACAGACCACTCTCCGTTTTGACTTCTGTATGGTTGACAGCCCGCTCTTCATCCATTATTATATTCAGTACTCAGTTCAACCAAAGCAATTAGCCCAAATAATTATGTTATAAAACTAGCTAAGACCTTAATTAAGTTGCAATAAGAAGCCTATCAAAACGTGATTAATTAAAAACTAGTCAGAAGAGCTATGACGATGCTAAACGAGCTACAGTGACTAAGTTCAAGGAAGGAGACTTAATAGTATATTGTGACACTCATAGCATAGGCCGCGCGCATAAGCTAGCTTTGCTTTAAAAAGGCCCATTTATTATATAGGAGAAATTGTCCGTAGATGTATATACCGTTAAAGATCAAGGTGGCAGGGTTGTGAATTGATCAAACGCTAAGTTCCTTCGTCCATATCTTAAAGAATAATAATAATACCAAAAAAGAAGAAGAAAAAGAAATATATATAATAAGTATAATAATAATAAAATTAAATAAAAATTAAAAAAGACAAAAAAAACAAATAAACACAAAAATTTAATACATAATTTTGATGTTTTGTTGTCACTGGAACTAGATAACCCTTCTCCAGGAGGGGGAGGAGAGAGAGATTAAACTGGGGAAGCTTGTAGCAGAAGCGGAGAAATGCAAATCTCATACAAGTCTTGACAATCCAGACAATGTCAGAGATGCGCTAAACCCAAAAAGACTTGGCACCAGGCATGCTGGCCTAGTCATCTTAGGAAAGGCCATCAAACTAAAGAGAAAGACCATTGGAAAGGACTTTGGATCAGGCGAGAAAAGATCAACTTGGGAGCATATACCACAGAAAGGAAGATACAGTCAGTAAGAAGGCTTTCAAGACATGGTAAACTTGGTGGAGGAACACTTTTGTGAAAAACAAAGGTGAAAGGGCCTTGTCTAAAACCCTGTGCATGTCAGGAACAGTTTCAGTGTGAAGTGAGGAAGGAGGGAAGCGAATGCATGCGTCCAGAAGAACCATCTGTGGGATATAATTTTCAGGAAGCCCTTTTGCCAGGCTTTTGCAAAGGGCTCAGTATAACACCAGGATGCACTAATCTTTTAGAACCTGAGTCTTGAGGCCCAATGGGACATGTAAATTGATATGTACCAAAGTGGGTTTCACCAAAGCCTAAAAACTGAGTTAGGGAAAATATGAGCCTGATTGACCTCAAAATTATCAAATGCAGCAACCCCAGGACCGTTAGCAAGTGCAGATGACAAGTAGGCATTTATGAGTTCTGACATCAAATTGAGCTCAAAACCCAATGAAGCCACATGCCCATGCATAAGTAGGAAATAAGATTGTTGGAGGGGAAGAGTTGAAAAAGGGAAAACAAGAAGTCAGGAAGGAGATCCCCATCCAAAGCTAATTGATGCTGGATGAGGTTTACTTGGGGCTGACCAGTATCAGAAGCCTGAAGTAGTTAAGGAGAGAGGTGAAGGAGGATCACGCTTGACCCATTGGGATGTTTGTTGGATAGTAGTTGAAGCCAAGGGGGCCTATTTGGGTTCATCAATGATTATTGAAGCTGCAGCAGGATACAAAGCTAAACTCTCAGGTACATTGGAAGAGTAGCTGGTTGATCCAGATTGAGAAATCGATGGCAACACGTCCAAGTTGACCATAGCATGCCGCATGGACTTGCTCAGACTTAAGATGACTCGCCTGTCCAAGGCTGAGAGGCTATTGATATATCATTTGTATTTTGATGATCACAAAAAGTTTTAAATTATGACCCAGAGGAAGGGTACCCGCGGCTTTAATCACTCAAGGTGGGGAAGTTTTGAGTAGTTGACTGGACCTAATCATTGGTTATTTGATAGGGACATAATAATGTTAGCATGCTTAGTTTATTATGGATCATATTGAAGATATCAGTGATTATGGATCAGGAATATCCTACGCTTATGTGAAACTTGGGATCCGTGGCCTAGCAATTTCACTTAATAATATTTGACTATGATGACACAGGCCTGGGGGCTTTGTTGCCAAAGTTAGACTTAATAATATTTGACTATGATGACTCAGGCACGTGGGCTTTGTTGGTCTATGTCAAAGTTAACTTTAAATGTTTATAGAGTTTCAATAGAATTAATTACTAATTAGTGGCACAATAGCCTTGGTGTGTGCTGCTGATTGCTTGAGAGGAACATTGGTTTAGCTATCTGCAGACGCGTCAGAAAGTTGTCCTGAGATATTATGAGCTTGACACTGACCCTGAGGACATGCGAGATGCTCTAAATCAAAAGAACTGTAGACCCTCAGATGAACTATTACATTTTTCTCTGGCTAAGTGCCATTTGAAAATGAGGCGTCATAAGTAAGATGTGGCAAACATTGAACCCTATAAATATCTCTAAAATGATACTAATAAAGTACAATCAAAAGTTACCACAAGTTCATAGCTTAATTTACAAGCTTTTTTATATTATACTTTTATGCTATAATAAGTTGAG
This sequence comes from Massospora cicadina, assembly GCA_022478985.1. Lineage (NCBI taxonomy): Eukaryota > Fungi > Entomophthoromycota > Entomophthoromycetes > Entomophthorales > Entomophthoraceae > Massospora > Massospora cicadina. The sequence goes on from JAKSZP010017131.1 coordinate 115,860, forward strand.
AAGTTAGTTGGATCAGAAGGATCAGGGCAGCGAGCCATTGTCCAAGTAATGACAGAAGGATACAGCTTTGAAGTGTCAATTCCAAGGAGTTAATATCTTAACTATTTTCACCATCTGGTCTATTGTCGCCATACAATAGATGCCCAAAACTCCACCTTACCACAGAAGAAGTACCAGCCATCTGAAGTGGGCCAAAAACTTCAACACCACTATCTAGGTTCATCTTCACTTGAATAGCGCTTTATTCATGCCTGGTCCTTTCACATGCTCAGACATTGTCACAAAACTAATGGATTGTTACCCAATAAAGTTAATTCCTCAGTTAGACCATCTCCTTTTTTATCAAGCTAACCAATTTTCATGTAGTTCGAAGGGTATCACTTTACTTCTTATCATCCACTTCTTACTGATTCCTTGGTCATTTACCAGTATTGACATTCCTTTTGTGTTCAAAACTTACTCCAACAAATCTCAGCTCATGAATTTTTTCACTTTTCTCTTTATTCTGCGCTTCTCCCCTAGCTGAATATTTAAGATACCTTATTCCATGTTCATTACTTGTAAAAAAACCGCTTAGCAACCAACTGATAGCTCAGGCATAATTGCTGGTTCATATTAGAGTCTTTGGAACTTTTTGGATCTTTTGTTGGCAATGAAAGAAATTTCTACCCCCAGTATACAGGACCTAGACTAGATTTATAAGTTCTGTAAAAATGAAACTGCAGGTTTAATTTGATTAGTGACCTAAAATTATTGTCCAATTACAAATTGGTTTCTTTCTCTAGGGATACTTACTTCTACAATAATATAATTATTGATTAAAGAAATGGAAAGGGAAACAGCTATAGTTTGGTAAACAACTAGAGGTGCACTGTTAGAATAACAAGCCGAGGCATGATAAATGACAAGTTAGGCTTAGTAACTCTGTTAAAGAACTAAGTGTAGTACTTTTAAAATGTTGGAAGATATCTTTGCTCAATAGTTAAGACATTAAAATATTCAATTGTAATATCAATATCAAAGCACAAAGATGTTAGTGGTAAGATCAGCATACCCATTGATTGGCCATTGCATTTATTGAAGATTTAATCATTGTTGAGTAATAAAATGACCTCAGGATAGATTATGTTATAAGATGCTTTCTCTAAATAGAAAACTTTATGTTCAAATTCCTGTTGTTTAATGTGAGTCCACATACTGTAAAAATCCAAACTACATCAGATCATCACATTCTCCTATATATGGATAATACTAATTCAGGCCATCACATGATTATGCGCTCCATTCATAAAACCTATTTTCTTTTAAGCCTTAGAAAATTGTTTAAATCCTAGGCAATCCTTTTCATCTTTTTTAACACATTATGAGATCTGATAAGGCCAAAGCTTCCAGAAAGGAGTCCCAAGTGAAGGAATGGAAATCTCAAATTAAAAAATATGCCTCCAAATTAATGATAATATAAAATCCTCAGCATTAAATTTTGAATTTCAGAATCCTTATATCAGAGAAATCAAAGGATTAGCCTCTAAACAGGGCCTTAAGTTAATAAAAATATTGGATCCAACTGGAACCAGCATTAAATGCATGAAAATATTGGATTATAGGAAAGAATAATCATAAATACTTGAACTCAAACAAGATACAGAGTCAATTAAAGCCAGATTTAGAATATAAATATGCCTTCAAAGATTGCGCAAAATTTAGATAAGATATTACAAATCTTTTACATGAATATGGCTAATTAATTAGACTTGAAAAAAACGATGCAATTTTTAAGTTTTAAAGGAGAAAGGTTTCTCTTAACCTCACTTCTAACTTATTATGCTGATTAGTAGTTATATAAATATAACGTTTTTTACTTATTTACTTTATTAAAAAGTATACTATACAATGCATTTTTTTATATCTTCCAACTACTTAACTCAGTCGCCTTATTGTATTATTATTCACTCTTTCTTAAAAATTAAGGCGCACTACTGGGTTTGTGTATTGTTTTAACTATAGTAACAAAGTTTATTAAACATTTTATGGTGGTTTTTGGGCAGAGTTTGCCTTTAGAAATCTCTACATTATGTACTTCAATTCATTGTCCTTCCCAAAGTTCTTCATTATTCATTGATAAGGCCCATCCATTACACATACTATCTCTATTTAGATATTACAACAACCAACTAATTACATCCAAGTTTTATAGATTGATAACAGATAGATACTTTAGTCTTCTGAAGACTGCATAGCTTTCTTATGATTGTAATCAGCATGTTATTATCTTTTCTAGGGCCTAAAATATACAAATTGATACAAGTCATTTTAGGCTATACTATGCTGAAAAGCTCCCAGATGGCTGAGCAACTATGAGGCTGTGATAACATAATTTAAAATAGCTTGCAGTAAAAATATTAGCATGAAAAGTTCCATAATTTTAGGATCATGCTGCCTAAAAAGTATTGAAAACATGGATGGCAAAAGAACCTAAAAAACCCTCCTAAATCTATGAAGGACCTGAACAAAGTAGTGACAAGAGATGAGTAATTTCTACATCTGTTGGGAGAAATTTGACTAATAAAATACAAGTAAATATGAGATCAATGGCCATACATATAAAATTACAAACTAATAATTTGACCAAAAATAGGGGATTTGTAAAATAGGATGGTCATTGAGTACTAATTATTTATGCTTGTTTGACTTTGGGAAGCACAATCCATGTTTGTAGTCAGGCTATAAGGAAGAGAAATCATGGGTGATTTACTATCTTTTATTATAACTTTTCTTACAAAAACATGGTGTTTTTATTCCATCTTGTGTTATTTTGCTCGTATTGATAGAACTACTTTTTGAGATTTTTTTGCCTATATTTGAAGCACTCAAAGTGTTGCTTTAAAATAGTAAATTGGGTCCCTTGGCTGACTTAGATGAGACACCCCTTCACATATGAGTTAAACTCCATGAACCCAAGTTCATCTGGGTACTGATTTCTTGTATCCTCTTTGTGTAAATATGTGCTGTAAACTCAAGTATCTGTGGTTCTTGTATAAGATCTTAGAAAATCCCACATAGGATATGTACACATATTGATTTTTGTTGCCTTGATGTTCATACACTTACCCCAATATCTCAGTACAAAGACGTCTTATGGGCAGTTTTATTACACTATCACAATAGATCCATACATATTTTGGCTTTTCTTTCTTAATGGTATGCTAGTGCCAGCTCTATACTCTAAGAGCTTCAAATGTATGGGAAGAGCTTTTAATTTAGCCTTGTCTCAATATCTTGTGGGTTGGTTTCTTCGCTTATCTTAATAATATTAAAATGAAAAAAACTATTACTCATCATAATCAAATAAGATGAAGTTTTGGCTGCGGTTATTTACAAACAGCTTTGATGGTGCTTTAAATCCCACACAACAATCTTTCTGCCTTGTGTTCAACAAAGTCTTCAAAAGAAGAATGAATTGATAGTGATTTTAAACGCTTAATTATTTCAAAACTTTAGTATTAAAATCACTTCTATCAGCTCAGTGGGTGTGTCAAATAACAAATCAGAACCGCAGCTTTTTAATTCAGTTTCCTTATAGAGAAATTTCTCAAAAAGCTAGGAGAAATATTTGGGATCATGCAGTATATCACGGGTTTTTGGACTTAACTTAAGGTTCTCGTCCACTTGGGAATATTTTTGTATGTTTTTCAACTTTAAAAAATCTTTTAATCTTTTGAGGGCTCTTGATTTTTCCAATTTTATAGATCCATTTACACCATGGTCATATTTCTTGTTTGGGATATTCTTCTAAAAACTTGACAGTGACATGTGACTTATTATTGTTTTGTGTTTCCACTAGAACCAACAAAGGGCGCATTGGTGAGGAGTAGCTTATGATTGACAAGATGAGGACCAACTCTCCTCATATGATATGATCATGTAGATTACAGAAAAAAGGGTTGGTACTGATTTTTCTTCATCTGTTGAACAACCTTTTAACCCGTTTTTTCTGTGGTGGAGTCTAAATCTGAAAAATGTACGCTATTAAAACAACTGACCGTCGTATTACTTGGCTATAAAGCTTCAAGTTGAAGCCCTGGAGGAGCTCCAGGATCATACCTTATCTTTGTTAAGAACTTACATCAGTTTGGAAGTTTAATAGGAAGTTTCAGTCTACATTGCATCTCTTGCTTCATCTTTTCAGATAGAGTAACGGCATATCCTTCCTCTTTGTATTTGCAACCAGTTAATGGGATATGCTGCATGTGCACCCTTCTGCCTCATATGAAAATCCTCCTAGTAATCCAGTATCTTGGGATCCTTTAAATAACTTAGAAATATGTGTATCTGATAGCAATACTTCTGTTTCCAATTGTTTTTGTTTTGAGCTGTATCCTTTACATTCATGGTAGTCAAAAGCAGTAATATTGGGTGAAACTGGCGTTTTTTAGAATTTCATAGGTATTAAGCTGGCTGAACCACTTGAACTTTTTATGGCTATAGGTACCCCAGTGCAAATAGGGTCATCTCAGACCTCATCATATACTATGTTGAATTACAATTTTCTTTTGTGGGGGTAATGACTTTTTTACAGAAAAGTTCACAACTGTACTCCCACTTCTGTATCCTGTGAATCTTGATATGGATTGTTGGCGGAAGTTGAATTTTCCATTGTTTTTGTTTGAACAGGTAATGACCTTTAGTACTAATGGCTTAAATGTATGTATCTCCTGGAACCCTAAATTTCCAGGGGATCCACCAATATGGTGGCCGCTTTTATCCAAGGTTTATCAAACATGAATGATGACCCCTTCCCACTCTGCTGTTTAATCTTTCTAAGTACATACAAGGCTTTTCTGATTTTATTTGACATCAAAGTCTCCTTTTATTATTACCCAAAATAGCTTTATATTTAAGTTTGAACAGGCAATAATTTTAGTCACATTTTAATTCCCATTAACCCTGTGTCCTTGATAGAGGAAGCTGCTTTAGAACTCTGTATCATAATTGCTTTGAAGGGTTAGATCTTGTGGAAATTGTTACCAGTTTGTTCCACCTTCTATATATGAGAAAAATACAAGGGGTCATTGAGGTCAATTATCAACTGTGGAACTTAAGTAAAATGACTGTTAGTATATGTGCGTGCTAAAAGATTTTAGCCTGTAAATATAGGTGCTTTAGCAACCACAATGACAGGCACAGAGTATATCTGCGCCTCATCTGAGTTAGGTGAGTGGAAGGAGGAAAGGTTCATTGCCATTTTAGGGTTGCTGTCTTTAACAGCTGGGTTTAAATTAGCACCTAGGTGCTCACCTTTTGTTAAGGGAAATATGTGAAAATTTTGGAAGCTTAACGTTGAAAAATTAGGAACTGCGAATTCCTGATATAAACTAATATAGAATAGAAAATAAGATCTTTGTATAAAACCTTTTTATTAAAATTAAGTAAAAAAGTACCCTGACACCTTATCTTAGCTAGCATGCTGGGTTTTAGGTTGTTCTGAGGGGAGGTTACTAAGCCAAATTAGTATAATTGGGAATAATTGCGAATTTTAAATATTATGATTAACAGACTTTAGCAACAGTTTCCCTTCAACAGTATCAGACAACAATCCCCACGCTATTCTCAAGTCATTTTTTGTGATTTTTAAATGGCTGAAATTACTTTTACAATTTTAAAAATTTGGTGCCAGGTCTGATCCCCATTTTGGCCTCTCTTCTATATCTCTTTGCCTGTAGTTACCTTTCTTTATAAATTTTCCCTTACAGGTTGACTTATAATGAACTGCCTGAAAAGAAAAGGGCATGAGGCCCTGGTTGTTATGGCTTTGAGATATTTTAAATCTAACCAGGTTTCCTGATCTTTTCTAGATAGTACTATGCATATTTGGCAACTAGGGTGGGCTTGGGAGTAGGTTGATGAAATACATGGGAGGAATGGAGGGGCTGCAGCTACCCATCTCTCGTCCAGTGTATGCCCTAGGTCAGAGATCTGGGTAAGGGGTAGGGCCTTGGGGTTAACTCTTTTATATATTAAAAAAATGCATGGCCTGGTCCAGCTTGGCAGCTGGAGCCAAGGGTCTTACATTACCCTTTCCTAGAAGGACATGGTCTACTATTTCTTGAAAAGCCTTAGTCAAGGCTCAATTCTTGTGAGGGTAAGGAGTTTAATGGTTGAGAAGGCAACCTTCTGAGTAAGGAAGATGATGATTCCTTGAGGTAGGCATTTTAAAACTCTAAATACAACTCTTGACAAATTCTCAGCCCTTGGAGAGAAACCTAACTATTACAAAAAATTGGAACCATTTCCACTATACAATTACTTCAGGATGTGTTTGAATCCCTAAGAGGTCAAGATTTTCTTTACTTCAGATTCTGGAACCCCTACGCCACAATAGGCTCTATCTATGCTGGCTTCTGTCCTTTAATCAGAGTTAAGGAGGCGGCGTGAAAAGTGTTGATCTTCCAGTGAGGGGGAAACCTCACGTGTAAAGATTGTAATTAAGCACTTGGGAGATAAGGAAGGAACTTGAACGATTATAAGCAAATTTACGGCATGGCACTTTGAGGTGCAAATTATTGGTGTCAACAATGACACAATCATCTACTTGGTAGTATGAAGCTGCACGGCATTTTTTTGTTAGCTAATTTCTTGGCAATATTAGTTGATTTGGTCAACTGTTGTTGTACCTGGCAGTGCACCTTCTAAATATCTAAAACGAAGCTTTCTGCTGCTGTTTATTACAGCCAGTTTTGGGTCCAAGGGTGAAAGAGGGATTATAACCCACGTTATTCTACATTATTGATACCCCTGTGGACGCAGGTAAGGTGTTATTTTATGAAAACTGGGCAAATGGGAGTTCTGCTGCCCATGTGTCCAGGGTGGCAGTAGCATAGCATTGAAGATACTTATCCAAGGACTGGTTGGTTTATTCAGTTTGGCCACCCAATTGAGGTTGATACATTGATCTACAAGGTTTACTCTTTAGCATGTAACAAAAAGCCTATCAAGTTCTTGAGGTAAACTAAGGCCATATATTACTTATCTCCTGAGTGAATTAAACAGGTGTAAATGGGACACAAAAAGACGTGCATCTCTTCCTCTGAGATAGTTGTCAAGCAGGGTATTGGAATCCCGCTTTCTTTTGCTTGCTGGTGCCAATAGCTGATAGGATTCCAACAACAAATTGATAATTTATTTTTGCCAAATTAAATTGGCACAATACAATATACAAAACTATAAAATAACGTATAATAATATCCCAAGTTAGAGCTTGGGTGAGAAAATTATGATACTTACTTATTTCACGCCTCCTAGTATCTAACAAACCTGTAGGCTAATATTGGGGTAGGCGAGAGTCCATAGTAAGCAGGGGTAAACTTAAATTAGTTAAATGGTATTTTAACCTATCAATACGCTTGAAATTTTCTTCACCCCATGACAGGGCTTAGATTTAGGTATCAACATCAAAACCAAGAGGATGTAACCATAATGTAGCATTTTAATATAATATCTCTAATAATCTACCTGACACATCGGCCCAGTATGGCCACTTATTGGAGTTCCACTTGATTTCATTGTTAGTAAAATATTTTTTACCTCCTGGCACTACCTTCAGGTCTATTAAAGGCAGGTTTTTACTTAGGCTTTAGCACCAAATTTGAGTTGGTGCTGGGGTGGACTCCCCATCTTTTGGACTATTTGCACCCAAAACATTCTTCTCCCTTAAGCGATAAGACAATTATCCAACACAGGGAATGAAGATGCATATTTTGTGAAGCGAATCACCACCACCATTACTGAAACACCCTGGGACACTGGCAAACCCACAACAAAGTCCACTGACATTGAGATCCATGGCCCCACTGCTTGTTTGAGGGGTATAAAAAATCATATATCCATATTTACTCAGAATCTAAGCAGGAGCACATTAAACAGCCTTCAATCCACGTGGGGCTTTCTTTGTAAGACATTTTAATCACAATACCACTTTTAAGATTTTACACTTCTTCACTCCAAGGTACCCCATATGGGGGTATCATGATGAGCCTTAAGAAATGGAAACGCATAGCATAAGGAACCCCTAATTTATCACAGAAATAATTTCCCTATCCTTTTGAGAATATCATCCAGATGAAGCCTTACTAGTTGTGAAAATCCGAGGATCACTCACTTGATAATATATTCCTACATGCTTAATTAGGACGAAAGTCCTTTAATTGATCCTTAGTTTTGCCAGTTGCTTATGGTATTTGGACCATTTGAAAACTCTCTAGACGTATTAAACTAGCCCCAACTCTTCTGGTAAATTATGAGCATAATTTCCCTTCATTCAAAAACTTCTTCTGAGGAAGTTTTAGTTATAAGCTGAGGATTTCAGCAGTTCAAGCTTGTCAACACTTCTCCAGAGAAAAAATTTTGATAAAAACTAGGTAAGAGATGAAAAAATATCTTATTAGTATAATTTTTTGATAATGATCATTAGGCCAGTTGCCAGTATTTATACCTCTAGGACATCTCCTGGCCACATTTGAGCATGTAAATTCATAAGATTATTTTACACCTCAGTTTGGCACTTGAACTGATACAACTGTAACTATTGATAGGTTTATTTGTGGCAAAATACTCTTAAAATTGAGAGAATTTCAGGGACAAAAATTGCATTAAAAACATGCAAATTATCCTAGAATCTTCTTGATTTGAGATTCGTCATACTGCTTATGAGATACATCTTCTGTGAAGATTCTGCATTAATTGAAGTAGATGATGTACCCCTAATTGGGACGTCGGCAGGCCTCTCTCTCAATAGCACTAGGTACACCATTTTGGGAGGTCCATGTGCAAGTGCCATCATGAAGATTACATGGATCAACATACAACTTCGCCCTAGGGCAGGAAATTGATTACGTTAAAATGTCTAGCTGTCCATGGGACTTTTTGACATTAACTTCAGGTCAATCCTAAAAGATTTCAATGTGGAATGTTTGATATTGTTTCCAATATCCAGGACCAATTTGCTGAGTTTTAAGTGCATAAATAAATGGCCATAATGCACGAGTGGATTTGGCCCAAGTTTTTGATAGAGTAATTGACAAAAATCTTCAATGGGATAATCAGCTCAAGCTGAGTTATTGCAATAGGCATAAGGTGAGAACTTAAGTATTAGCTCGAGCATTTGGAGGATAATCAGCCTGATATGAGGGTTGTCAAAGGGTTTATTTTCAGGTCAACACCAGAATCTGACATTTCCCCTCACTTGACTCTAACATAAGCCCTAAGATTCTCAATTAGCCTTTGTTGATTTTCACTTTTTGTTATATTTGGCCTGAGCACCCGATAAGACTGGACTTGGATCTTCTATTTGGTAACTTTGGCCCAAACGCCTGATGAGTCTGGAGTTGGATCCTCTCCCCATCCTCAAGTACAAAATAAAGTATTAATCTGAATAAAACTGTTATATATATGTTTGTTGTTTTTTTCTTTTTTTTCTCTTTTTTTCTTTTTTTCTTTTCTAAATCGGCCTAGATATTGAATTTTTAAGAATTTTGCATGGATTCTGATGTATATATGGCTGGTCCTAATATCTTGATTGTATATATGAACTTAGATGTCTACTCAATCACACCTAATGGCCCTACCCAGATACAATCTAACTGTGCAATTGGCCCAATCCGTGGTGTTGCAAAATAGAAGTTCGTTGTTAACCTAAAATTTGGCCAATTTTAAGTGATTCTCTATGTCCTTTTGATGTTGGGATTTATCATGGAAAAACTGTTATTGATGGACTGAGCTTGTAGTATTATTAAAGCATCTGCAAGCTTCTTGACATATTAAGGATAAGTGTTTTTGTCAGGTTCTTCTAGGGCTCAATATAGTAGCGTTGGTAGGGCTGAGTGTCTCACATATAATACTTGAAATGGGGACATCCCAGTTGACAAATGGTAGGAGATATTGTAGGCAAATACTGCTGAACTTAGATAAAAACTCCATTTGAATGGTTTGGCCGAAGTTAATTTCTAATAATGTTCATCAACATCCCATTTGCACGCGCAACAGTACCATTAGTTTCAGGATGATAGGGAGCAGAAAGAACACCTCATACTCCCATTAACTGGTTGAGATTGGCAAGGACAACTGCGGTAAAATTTGTTCCATTATCAGTCAGAATAACCTGGGGACATCCATGCTTGTGGATAATGTTTTCAAGGACAAACTTGGTGGTAGTTGCCGCTCCAGTTTCCTGAATAGCCTTAGCCTTGACCCATTTGGTCAAGTGGTTGTTGGCAACAATTATGTTTTTGGCCTTCATATTGCTTGTTGTAAGTGGGCTGACAATGTCAATAGATACAGTGTTCCAGGAAAACTTGGGCTAAACAATCTGGTAAGATGTGACTTTCAGAACAGTTTTCGCCTTGGCATCCCCACAGCATTCTAGCATTTCTTGGCTATCAAAGTGCATTGACTCCCAATATTAGAATTGCTTCAGTTTCTCTTTCATCTTTTTGAATCCATCATGCCCTATGGCCTTATGTGCCACCATTATTAGGTCTGTTCAGGCCGAGGGTCTTGGGAAAATATACTTCTTGCACTCAACAATTTTGTAAAGCATTTCATTTTCAATGGCTGTATTTTTTATAGGTCTGATAATATTTTTTGGATGGATTTGGGCTCATCTTGGTCTTCTCCGTTGACCTTTTACTAAACAACTCATTGGCAGTCTGACTAAGTGTTGAAATGGTGGGTGTAAGGATAGGCAATAAGCATTATGATGTTTTGTCCCAGCTCAATGCTCAATGGTGTAGTCATAAGCTTGAGGCTTTAATGCCCAGCAGGCTAATCGGCCCTCAGGTTCTCTTAAGTTGTTCAACCATCTTAGGGAAGCATTATCAGTAACAACTTTGAAATTAGCGCCATGAAGATAGACCCAAAATTGCTTGAAGAATATATGATGTCTAAGCATTCTTGTTCTGTCATCGTGTAGTTTTTTTCATGAACATTTAAAGTCTAACTAGTGAAGGCGACTGGATGTTTTTTCCCGTCTTCTACAACTTGGGATAACATGGCCCCCACTGTTGTTAGGGACGCGTCAGTTTGGACAATAAATTCATGATTAATTTCTGGGTATTGAAGAACAGGCGCGCCCAATAGGGCCAATCGGAGTTGGTCAAATGCATACTGGCAAGCTGAAGTCCAGTTGAATGGGACAATATCTAAAAGTAGATAAAAAGTGGCTCCCAAGTTGTGTGAAATCAGCAATAAATTGGTGATAGTACCTAATCATGCCTAGAAATAATTTGATATCACGCTTGGATTTGGGCTATTTCATTTTGGAGATGACATCCAGATTAGAGGGTTGGGGCCCAAGACCCACTTTGTCAATTACAAATCTGAGGTATTTCAGTTGGTCTTTGCAGATCTGGCACTTTTGGTCTTAGATTATAAGTTTGCAGCTGCTAGTCTTCTGAAGACCTCCTCTAAGTGTTCCAGGTGGTCGTCAAAAGTGCAGTTGAAAACGTTGATACATCAAGGTACACTAGCACACATGACAACTTCGAATCTCCCAGGATTGTGTCCATGGCACTCTGGAAGGTAGCCAGGGCATTGTAGAGCCCTTCAGGCATTCTTGGCGGCTGTATTAGCCCTCTTGGGTTATAATTGCACATTTCTAGCGCTCCTCTTTGGGAAGATCTAATTGCCAAGATCCGCTGAAAAGGTCCATTGCTGAGAAGAACTTTGCGCCCACTAGCCTATCCAAGGCATCATCAATTTGTGGCATAGGGTATGAGTCCTTCTTTGTGATGTTGTTTAACTTCTTATAATCAATGACTACTCAGTTGCTTCCATCCTTTTTCTTTACTATTAAAATTAGTGCCGCCCATGGACTTTTTGAAGGTACTAAACGCCACTATCAAGGAGTTTCTTAATCTCCTTGGATACAGCTTCTTTTGATGATTTTGAGCATCTAGTCAGGCTTAATCAAAATTGGTTTATGATCTCTGGTATCGATTTTGTGGGTGACATTATTAGCACATACCAAGTCAAAATCATCTTCTGTAAATATATCTCAATATTTAAAGAATAACTCCTGAGTTTGATTTTTCTCAGAGTTGGTTAGGTTGCTTAAATCGGCCATAGGGATGACATTAAATATGCTGAGTAGGACTTAATTGGAAGCCCTAATTCAACAAAAGTTACAAACTCATGTAATAAGTGAATTTCTGAGTAGGAGACATATTTCAAGAAATGTGATTGTTTGATGACGCTTGATGGAGAGGGGCCAATATTTCAGGTTTTCACATAAGTTTGAATTTCTCCATGGACAGGAAAGTTAATACCAGGGCAATGGTTGGTTCAAATCGAGTTTTAGACCATGATTAGTATACTTCACCACAATCTTCCAGGATATTAATTGTTAGTCCCGTTGGGACAATTACTTGATCTCCAGATGGTTTATTAATGTGCTGATTTGATAGAAGTGGGATGCTCTTTGACTCATTGATCTGAGTGGGTAATGTTTTTATCTTTGACCGCATTTTGAAATACTCAATCATGACTAATCCATCTTTGTAGCCCAGATTTATGAATAAGCTAGGTTTCTTTTTCTCAATTTCCTTATCCCTGTTATAGTAAAGCAGGATAGCCTGGTTAAGAATGGTGAAAGTATCATCCTTATGATTGGTAACAACTCCATATCTCCTAGGAAATCAGACCCAAATTATAATATTATAGTTCATATTTGGCAAAACTATAGCAGGTGCTGTCACTACAATAGATCTGAATCTGAGAGGTAGGGTACTGTATGCGCCCAGAGATTTAGTTGTATGCGCTCCAGCTATACCACATTCCTGACAGTGGGCAACATTGGGAACAATTTTAACTTTTTAACCAACCTTGTGCTGAATATATTGATAGGAGCACCACTATTTATGATGCCTGAACTCACACCTTTTTTACTTCTATATCCACATAAGTACATTTGAGTAGTCTTCAGAGGTATTTATTGTGTGAATACTGTGACTGCTGCCTGATTCCAGGTGTGATATCAGACTTGAAGCAAATATCTGGGAAGGTATCTGCTAAAATCTTCATGGGAATGGCTGCTTGTATGTTGTCAATCAAAGGTAGGTTGATTGAACATCCAGGTGGAGATCCAAAGCCTGATCAATAATATGTTTTGCATAAGGTTTTGACACCTCTGTTCTGGCTAATTTGGTAATTTTCAAGGATTTAGTTGCTTTTGCTGTGGCCTTAGTAGTGACCATCAGAACATCATTAGCCACAATATGGTGGAGGTTATCTTTGGCGAAATCTTCAGCCTTAAAGAGCTCTCCAAGGTCAGGTGGAATGCTTTGGTGAACTTTTTTGGAGTTAGAGCATTCCGCCTCTACTCCACCTGCTCTTTTCCCGCCTCACTGTCACTGTTGATTTCTAGAGCAACGCTGACCCCAGGCTTTTTGTCAGACTGTCTGTAGCATTTTCTAGCAAAATGCCCCTTTTTACCACAGTTGTGGCATGTAATCAGCCTTGTTTGCTGTTTTTGCTCAAATTTTTGGTTCAAAGTTTTGGAATTTTTCCCGTGGTTGAACATAGTGTTGCTTTTTGGGCCTGAAGATCGGAATTTTTGCTGGTCCTTGGGCCAATTAGGGGTATCAAAACTATTGGAACAGCTTCTCAAGTTATTGGTAAGCTCTTGGGTTTCCATTTATTATTTGAATGCAGGTATCATGACATGGTACAGTTCACGGTAGGGCATAACTGCGTGTTCCTTGCAATCTTAACATCAAACTTATTTATTGCGTTGCACCCAAGAAAGACTTGTGTCTCATGGAAAAATTTGTCCGCTAAGACCTTGATATTCTCTTTTTCTAGAACTCAATATTAAGGAGCTCTCATTTTCAGGTCTCTAGTTTCCAGGCCCTTCATATTGTTTTGTCACTGCAATTTTGGAATCCATATAGGACCAATAGTCGCCCAAATAGGGCATAATGAGATCACAGCTATGGGCGTCAAATGAGAAAATTAGCGCTGATCCTATTGCATGGTCTGATGCCCCCACATTGCTTTTTCAAATATCTTGAGAAAAGAGTGAACGTTCCCATCCCTATCAAACTTTAGCAAGTTAAATGGTTTAAAGTCATCTCACCCTGTTTTGGGCATAGGGGTTGTACTTCTTCTGGTACTTGAACGTCTTGGTGTATCATCACTTTGAATCGGCCCTCTTTCTCATTGGGGAGTATCTGGTGTTGGGAGTGATGCCAAAACTTTAGGCATAGGACGGATGTTTGAAATATCAGATTCTGCATTGGTGTCAATTTCAGATGATTCAATTTCATGATTTTTTTTCTGAAATACTGGATTCTGATTCTTAAATTTGGTCCTTAGTTGTTTTTCCAAGTTTTTTTTGGCCAAATAGGCAGAGCTTTTTCCCATTTCTCTATTGTCAAGGCTAGGTGAGCACTAGCAGCTTTGCTTTTTGAGGGATTTAAATTCTTTTTAAAGGTTGTCATATTCCTCTTATAATAAAGCTTGATTGCACATTATGCTTTTTAGATCTTTGGCCATACTGTCTACTTGGGAATTTGCAGTTGATAATTGCATTTTGATTTCTAATTCTCTCAAGTAATTTTAGTATTTCTGGCCTTCAATCTTGACACAGCCCAATTTTTGAAAATTTCTCTTTGATCTAGGCATCTTCCTCATCCCTATTTGGGATGGCTGGTTTTTCTGCAAGTTCGTCAATGTTTTTGTTCACAGTATCCAGTTTGGTCTAAACATAATTCTCAAAGTTATTGTGCTTTGAATTTAAGTCCAGGTGATTTCTTCAGCCCAAAGTGGCATGTATGGTGAGTCATTCTATATGAGATAATAGGAATCAGAATGAGTTTCCAGTTTTTGACAGCGGGTATTCATGTTTTTCCCCTTCATGAGATATCCCATGGTGAGCAAGAACTTCTACAACTATCTTTGGGACTCCTTCATTTAGGAGCTCCTCGAGGGTTTTTAATCTCTTATGAGCTTCATTGGCAAGTCCCATATTATCATCAATTGCTTTTCAGACTTCAGTAAAACTGGAGATTTAATTTGTCCAGTAGAGAGGGGTGGAAGGCGAGTTGGTAGGGCGTACAGCTACCAACCTGAAGGTTGCAGGTTTGATTCCCACCCTTTTCACATCGATTTGGGTGCCAGCCAAAGGAAGCTATTGGCAGTTAGTAGGTCTAATAACACGAAAAGCTTACCCATGACGTAACCAGAAAAATTTGAGTCCTGATCTGGAGGTGGAAAAACTTTCTTCGATGGAGTTGACCCTGTTCAGGTTTCATGTCGTTTTCATTTCTTTCTTTTGGTAATGTCTGTCCCCTGGTTGGCTTGCCTCAGTTAAATAAAATAAAATTTGTCCAGTAGAGCATTTAGGGAATATTATCCTTCCCCTTGTACACAGTAAGTTTCTGTGAGTTCCAGATTTTGTCTAGCAATGTTCTCTGGGTATGCTTAATTGAGGGTGAACAAAGATAACAGGAATTTTTCTTTCCTGTAACAATTACATTAATTACTATGATATATTTTGAACAGCCATTTTTGATAATCACACAGGAAATATGGGCGTATTCAACAAAAACCATTTAAACTGGGCGAAAGCTGTAACAGACAATGGGCAAAATGGTGCACTGAAGGGCAAGAAACGCCCTGGAGGGGGACTGGGAACCAATGCGACCAAGAAACCACAAACTGAGCCACCTCCCAATTTTGTGGAGTTTACCATAAAACACAACCAGTACATGGAAACCCAGTACAGCCAACCCCTTTTAAAGGTAGAGCACGGGCTCCAACTCTACCTAGGGGTTGAGTCACCAACTCTGTGGGAGAAAGTGTGAAAGGCACAGGACTCCCTCTTCCCATACGTGGTGTACATGAACATGGAAATGGTCTCATGCAGCTGGGTCAATTTGGGCTTTGAGACTGAAGAAGATGCAGATGCCGCCGCAAAAGTATGCGTTAAAGCAGCCCTCCCTGAGGGCAAACAAATTGTGTGCATCGTGTGCACCAGATGGAACAAAGAAAACACTTTGTTCCTCTTCTTTGACTCGCTCCCCACCAACCTACCCCATAAGCAAATTGAGGAGGAGCTCTGTGTTGGACTGAAACAATATATAGATATTAAACAGTTAGAATTACAAAGATTCCAATTGATGCCGAACCTTTGCACAGGAAAGGCAATTGCTGTAATCCACCCAATCCCTGAGGTGGCTGAGGATCTCACAAGAATCCCTCGCATAGCACAATTTTACTTCCCAGATGGGAAGGTGTCAGAACCATTCCACATTACACTGGAATATGCACTGTCAATCTGCAACCACTTCACCGCATTGGGGCACAAGGAACATAATGCCCAGTGAAGGAGGGCATCATGGCCCCAGAATTCTTCAATGACACCATGGACGAAAATGATGCAGAATTCAGCAAAATGATAGATGCCAACCACGCCTTCCAATGTAGAGATGATGAGCACTACCTCATCATAGACTCAGTAACACTCAAAGCACGCAAAATGCTGCAGAAGGCTCACAAATGGGAAGTGGCCAAGGTGGCATCACTTGCAGCCTCCGCCATCAATGCTGGCAAAATTAGGAAGACGTTGAGGAAATCAGCCGAGCCAACCAATCACAGCAGGCTGCCCAAGATGAGGAAGACATGGAGGAAATTATCTGAGTCACCCAATCAGAGCATTATGCCCAAGATGATAATTTTCTCAACAATGTGACTGAATTACCAAATGACATCAATCAAGCGAAATTAGCAGAACAATTTGGCTTTACCATGGGTGGAAAAGCGGAACCCAATTCTCCAAATATGCACCCCAAAACCACAGAAAAAAAATCAGTGCACAGCACCAATTCACCGAGGGTCACAAGCGGAAGAACATGCCACAAATTAAAAAAAAACTGCAATTTTTGCAAGAAATTGACACAAGGTATGGAATCAGATGATGCCACAGAATATACTGACCCTATGACACGAAGCAGGACCAGTAACAAGGGCGTTGGGTGTGGGCTGGGAAGCCCTCCCAACTGCTCCTGAGGTGCTGCGGGCACCTCAGTGACAATAGGGATGCTAAACATCACAGGAGCCAGGGCTCATACGTCCCAAGTCAAAAATCTGGACTTCCTGCAAAAACCCCCTGTAGATATCTTGGCCATCCAAGAAACCCACTGTCTACAGGGGGAAGAAGGATCCTTGTCAGCCAGGGCCACGCCATACCTATCAGTATGGACAACACACTGTGGGGTGGTCATCAAAAATAACAAAAAATAAAAATTATAAGCTCCTCCTCATATCAGCACAGCTTAATCTTGGTTGCAAAGGTCATAAACCAGGAGGACACAATTTTGATAGCAAGCATATATGCACTGTACACCACAGCCAAGAGGAAACAATTCCTCAAAACCATCCCAACACTCACCCTCCCACCTGATACCATCATACTGGGCGACTTCAACTGTTGGGATAACTCCAACATGGACTGATGGCCTAGCACCAAGGAATACCCACTGGGGCACAAAGAGTTCCAAGCAATGAAGGCATCCCTAGGCCTACATGGTACCCTCTCCCCAGGTCACCACCCCTTACCAACATGACCTGCCCCAACATACTCGAGGGAACGCTCATCTCAATGAGCTGCATCAATTTATATCCTCGCACCAAAAATACACTGCTGGAACATTTCCAAATTTGCAACAAAAAATCAATTTTCTGGCCACCAACTCATCTTGGTGCAGCTCTCACCAACCTGAACTGCCACACAGGTGTAGACCTGGAGGAAGCTACACCTGGAAAACATAAAATTTCCCAAAATATCTGAATGGGTTGAACATGAGGTCATGAACCCAGAATTCATAACCCCGTTAGTATTGGATCCCATAGAAACCTGGGCAAAATTTAAAACTAAACTAGTAAATAAAACTTGCCATATTGTCTCACATAAGTACACCGCAGATACGGCCACAATCAGGCTCACCTTGGTGGTGCTGGACCATCTTGAGCTCAACGCCCTGAAGTCCAGCTACAGCCACAACTGGGGAAACAAATGGACGGAAATATCAGCTCACCTAAACGTTCTCATTTTCAAACACCAGCACAGAAACAAGGTATTTTTTTAGTACTAGATGGTCCCAACCCACATAGAATCAAGGTATTGAAAAAGTAAGTTCAAAAAGAAGGAGAAACCTCTCGACATACTTCTTCCACCAATTCCACTCCCACAGCACCCAGCCTGCGTGCACGCAGGTCCACAAAATTGATGGCGCCGTGACAACTGACCCAAAGGAGGTCAAAACTGGAAATACACCACTACTACTCTAAATTATATTTTGACACCCCAATGGACCCCCAAAAATTCAAATTTTATACACACTTCTGGAATAAAAAGCACACCACCAGACTACAACCTCCTAAATTAAATAACAAAGGAGGAACTCTGGGACACAGTCCACGGTGCACCCTGTAGGAAATGCCCAGGGCCTGATGGGATACCCTACAAATTTTACAAGAATTATTTCAACAAATCTCCCCCTCCTCTTGCATCCATGAACCAATGCCTGCTGGAAACACATCTCCTACCTGGCGGCCAGGACTCCTATGTCATAACCCTATACAAAAAGGGTGACAAGTTGGACCTGGCCAACTGGCGCCCAATTGCATTCTAACACAGATATAAAACTACTTACAAAAATTTTAGCATCCAAAAAAGGCGCAATAGCCTCAGATATAATGTCACCCAATCAGTTTGGGTTCATACCAGGGCGTTCAATCTGGACCAATATACAGTCCATCGCTAACATATGTCAATCCAAAGCATCTGGAGCCCTGGTATACTATAGACCAGGAGAAGGCATATGATCCCATTAGCTGGCCATGCCTGAAGGAATGCCTGAGAGCTTTCAAACTCCCACCCAGATTCATAAACTGGGCGATGCTTTTTACAGAATCAGCATCCATGGCTGTATGCACCCCTGGTTTTTAACCAACAAGATCACACCACGCAGAGGGCTTAAACAAGGGAACACCCTCAGCCCGCTGCTGTACAATTTTAGCTTTGATCCGCTCCTTTGCATTGCTAACTCACGCCTTATGGGCATAACTGCACAAGGCCAATCACAAGTCTAGATACTAGCCTTTTGTGTCATGGTTGGATGACTTAATAGTGGGAACTGATGCTAAAGATAAAGCTGGGCGATAGGAGGCCCAGAAGGTGAAACTTCAGGCTCTTCCTGACCTGAAACACACCTTATATCAACGCTGGGTGCAATCCAAGCATGCCCAGGTTGATACTGATGGGGTGCAAAACGCCCAGCCTCTTATCTTGGCCCAGGCACTGAAACAAACGATTTACATTACAAATGAAGATGGTTCGATTTGGTTAATTGGAGAGCAAGGGTTCAGATCCCGTTCAAGTTAGGAAATTTTAAGTTTGGGTAAAATACAGCTTCTATTGATTACTCGAGTGAAGGCACATTTGGTGTATTTTACAAAAACGGATGGAAGCATCTGTTTATTGGAGCGTCAAGGTTTGGGCGCACTTCTGCAGAGCCTGAATTTCCTTGGCCCACTTTAGGTATGTTTTTTGCAAACATTCCTTGTTGGTCAACTTTCTTAAATAAATTTACCCGTTATTTTACATTTTTTCCAATGGTTCCTTGGGCGAACATGGTGGTGGACCTCTTTAAGGAGGTCTCCAACTATGTGGGCCACTACCTTTTATCACCATTTACCCAAATCCCAGGTGCTTTCTTGGGCCGTTTAGGTCCCCTCCAGATCGAGGCACCCAAGTCTACTAGCGCCAAGTCACACTTGATTAGGGACTCCCCTCTGGGGTCCACTCAAGCTGGGATGATTCTTACTTACCTGGTATTATATGTTGCGCTTTACACCCTTGCCTGGGGTACCTTTTGCACAGGCACCATTAGAGGTGCCTCATTTCTCATCCTCTTAATGGCTAGTTCCCTAGCAATGTGGGTTTGCATCTCACATCACCTTACTGGGAACGAGAGAGTTACAGACACTCTCTTGACATTAGCTGACCAACCCCTTTATTATATGGACATACAAATTATCCGTGTGGGACTTTCAATATTAGTTAATTGGGTGCGCTGGCCAATTGTCACCGCCACGATGGTGCTCACCACAGTTTTCTCATTTGGTTTTGTATTGATGTGTCTTGGCATTATTCTTGCAACTACCAATTGGGAAGTGTCCACCTTTCCTGCTCATACCTGGTGGTCTCAGACTTTTCATGATCATCTTGTCAAAACCCTTTGGGGTAGTTTCCCTGCCCCAACCTGGAAGGGGCCAGGTAATTTGGCCATCATCAGATCAAATCATATAAATATGGAAACCAAAAAGTCACACGCGCCTCTTAAAATGAGGAATCTTATC
This sequence comes from Massospora cicadina, assembly GCA_022478985.1. Classification (NCBI taxonomy): domain Eukaryota; kingdom Fungi; phylum Entomophthoromycota; class Entomophthoromycetes; order Entomophthorales; family Entomophthoraceae; genus Massospora; species Massospora cicadina. The sequence continues at coordinate 136,272 of JAKSZP010017131.1, forward strand.
CTTCTAATCCTTTGACTTCTTATAAATTCGGAACTGTACAGGGGTCTAGCCCTGAGAATGAAGTGAAGGTTTCAGATGATTCCGCCATGATGATGTCACCCATGGTCATCTCTATAAATATCGTATACTCAACTAGTGATATTTCCTTGAATTGTGAGATGCTTCCCACTGATTTCCTCCCCATCTCAGCGGAAATCAGGAACATTGGAGGGTCCAAACCCAAATTTAACCAAAAAAAGGATTCTGTTATTGTTTTTTCTCCCCAACACATTTCCGAGGTGCATGCCAAGGCATCTATTCTGAGCTTGGGGGTGTTGGCCCTGGATAGCAATGCACACCAAAACCTAGGATTAAGTGTGGGTTCATTAGAGCGAAAAACGCATTTTATAACGTAAGCAATCTATCTCAGAACGAGCCGTTTATATGCTCATATGGTCTGGATGAGGACCCTATTTTGGTATATCAGATTACTCCTGAGAACCCTCGTTTGACCCCTACCATGATTAGGGGTTCTCAGGAAGTTGAAAAAGAACTTCGTTATAAATATAAAGATGTATATGCACCTGCAGAAGGTGTGGTGGGATATGTGGCCTCATTAGTAAGAGTGGCTCACTATCCCTCCCCCTTCTATGATTCCAAAACATACCCTGATGGCTTGTTCAAACCGGAGAAAAAATTTTCTGGTGAATTGGTGGCGTTTTCTGCGTTGGATAAATCCCATTCTGGATACTTCTTGTTGACTGCTACCCTTACATCCTCTTATGGGAAATTCAGCACAACTATTTTGGTGGACACTGGTGCCTACCTTGAGTTGAGTTACTCATCAGGTGGTATGGTTAGAGGTGGGGCTTCTCAAGTTATCCCCACACTGAATGTCAGGGAGTCAGTCGATTTCCAGGTAGGTTCTTATCTATTGTCTGACCAGTTTCAAGCCATCAGAAACCTCTTGTTTCCCATCATTTTGGGTGTTGAGTGGTGGCGGAAGTTTGACGTCAAAACTAATTTGAAAGAAAACACTTTATCCTTGTCTTTGACAAACGGTCACCAGTTGATTGTTCCTTTGTCTGAGGATAACGCCCAAGGCAAATTACCTCATTGGCCCAATGTTCCCAGTCCATATCTTGCCCCTTTGCTGAAGCCCACCGTGGGACTTTCCTTACCTTCCTGTTTGGAGGAGTTGGCATCTTCTTTTGATGCAGCTTCAGCTAGTACGCTACCAGAACATTCTGAGTTTGATTGTGAATTTAAACTTACTGTGGATCTGGTGCATATTTCTTCCCCCATATACCCATTGACTGTCCGGGAGGAAGAGGTTTTAGATGTATGGGTGAAGGAGCAGTTGGCCAAAGGTGCCATCTTTCAGCGTACCTCCCCTGTTTGCTCCCCACTTCTCTTTGTGGAGAAGGCTGATGGAACTTTACATCCGTGTGTCAATTATGGAAATTTAAACAATGTGACTGTACCCAACCTCCATCCCATCCCTTTAGATTCCCAGATTGCACGCTATGTGGAAAAGGCAAAAGTTTTCTCCAAGTTGGACTGCCTCAATGCATTCAATCAAATTTGGATAAAGAAGGGCCAGGAGTGGTTAACCGCATTCTGCACCAGAAAAGGGATTTTCCAGTTCTGGGTTATGCCCTTTGGGCTTAAGAATGCCCCTGCCATCTTTCAACGCCACATTGATGCTGCGTTGGGAGACTTGTTGGGGGTATGTGCGGTTGCCTACATGGATGACATCCTGGTGTTTTCCCCTGATCAGGAGTCACATACAGCAGTACACCTTCGACAAGTAGTGGAGAGATTGAGGGCCGCTTGCCTTACCCTCAAGATTAGTAAATGCGAATTCTTCAAGTCCCAGGTTACTTTTCTGGGCAACGTCGTTTTTGACCAGGGCCATATGATAACTCCTGACAAGGAGAAGGCTATTCGTGAGTGGCCTACCCCCACCTCAGTCAAGGAATTGAGGAGCTTTTTGGGGATGTGTACGTTCCTCAAGAAGTTCACACCCAATCTCTCTGAGGTGGCAGCACCCTTATATAAAGCCAGCGGTGCCAAGGTGCTTCAGTGGTCCCCCGTTTTGGAGGATGCTTTCCAAGCGGTGAAGTGCACCTTGTTATCCACATCCATCCTTCGCCATGTTGACCCTGCAAAGGAGTTCATTGTGTCCTCAGATGCTTCCAACTTTGCCATTGCGGCAGCCCTGTTACAGGTGGGTGAAGATGGGTCTGAGCATCCAGTGGGATATTTTTCTAGGAAAATGTCTCTGCATGAGTTAAATTACGCCGTATATGACAAGGAGTTATTAGCAGTGGTGGAGGCGCTGATTTATTGGCGTCACCACTTACATGGCTCCTCCCAACCATTCTGGGTACGCACAGACCACTGAGCCCTGTTGTACTACCGTGCTCCACATGTTCTAACACCACGTCAGACCCGTTGGCATGAGACCCTTGCCCTATTTACATTTTCCTATGAGTTCACCAAGGGCAAGGAGAATGGTTTGGCGGATGCTTTGAGCCGCAACCCTGCTTTGGCTCCCAATCCAAAGGAGGTAGAGATTCACAACACCTGGTTGATGATTCCACCAAGTATGATTCTGTCTCAACTTCCTAAGTCCAGGGTACATACGCCAGCGCTCATGCCTCTGGAAAATGCAGCAGAATATAGTATGTTTAGAAAGGTAGTTCTTTCTCAGCCGTTATCAGCTGAATATGCTGTTGTTCTCGCTAAGAGCGCCCTGAATCAGGAGGACTTATCCAGGGGTTATCACATGAAGGATGAGATGGTGTGGTTTCAGGGGCGCCTATGGGTTCCTGCTGGACCACTGCGCCTGGAGATCATCCAGGACCATCATGACGGAATCACTGTTGGTCATCCTGGGAAAGCAAAGACCTTGGAGTTGATGCAACGCACTTACAATTGGAAGGGCTTGCCTGTTCAGGTAGGGCGGTACTGTAAAGAGTGCCTGATCTGCAATCAAATGAAACCCAATTGGCAACCTTTAGCAGGGTTGCTGGTACCAGTCCAAAAGGCTGAAGGGCCCTGGACTTCCCTATCAGTGGATTTCATTGTGGAGTTACCCGTTTCAGATGGGTATGATGCAATCATGGTGGTGGTGGACCGCTTTACAAAGTTCTCCCACTTTATTCCTTGCAGAACAACCATAACTGCTGCTGAAATGGCCAGGCTTTTCGTCGCCCATGTATTTGCGCTTCATGGGGTTCCTCAAGAAATCATTAGTGACCGGGGACCCCAGTTCACCTCCATCTTTTGGGAAGAGTTGTGTAAAACTCTTCAGATTCGCCCCTGCCGTTCAACTGCTTATCACCCCCAATCAGATGGGCAGACTGAGCGAGTGAACCAGTGCTTGGAACAATTTCTGCGTTGTTACACCACCGCAGACCATTCAGATTGGGCTCCTCACCTTCCCATGGCCCAGTTTAGCTACAACAACACTTTGCATTCATCAATCAGTTGTTCACCTTTTTTTGCTAACCATGGCTTTAACCCTGCTTTTAACATGGAGCCCAGCTGTGGTTCCAAAGTGGAAGCGGTGCTGGACTTTGTAAGACTCTCAAGAAGGTCCATCAGGGGGTGTCCACAAGTTTGGAGGCGGCTATGCTGGTTTATAAAGAATGCTGATGGAAAGCACCGAGTGGGTCCAGCATACAAGGAAGGGGATCTTGTGATGCTTGATGCTCGCAACATCCCTATCAAGCAGCCATGCAAAAAGCTGGGTCCAAAGAGGATTGGTCCTTACCGTGTAGTTAGAAAGGTGGGACATGCCTCATACCAGTTGGATCTTCCCTCCACGTTTCAGATCTTATCCATCTTTCATGAAAGCAAATTGACCTTGTTTGAGGGCCCTCCTCCTGTGACTCCCGAGGTTTATCTTGTGGATGGGGCACCAGAATGGGAAGTGGAGGAAATAGTAGCCTCCTGCCAGGTTAAGTGACACCTTGAGTACCTGGTATCCTGGAAAGGTTTTGACGCAGCAGAGAACAGTTGGGTGCCAGCCCAGGATTGTGTACATGCCCAAGACCTGATTGAATCATTTAATAATCGTTTCCCTGAGGCTGCAGGATCTCAGCCTAAGCCGGCCATTGCTGCTATTAAGTTGCCACCAGCACATAAGAACTTCTCCTTAGCAAACGCCCCTGGAGGGGGGTGGAGCCCAAGAAGGAGGAGAGGGTAATGACATGGTTGGATGACTTAATAGTTGGAACTGATGCTAAAGATAAGGCTGGGCGACAGGAGGCCCAGAAGGTGAAACTTCAGGCTCTTCCTGACCTGAAACACACCTTAGATCAACGCTGGGTGCAAGCCAAGCATGCCTAGGTTGATACTGATGGGGTGCGATTATGCTCAGCCTCTTATCTCGGCCCAGGCACTGAAACAAACGATTTACATTACGAATGAAGATGGTGTGATTTAGTTAATTAGAGAGCAAGGGTTTGAATCCCGTTCAAGTTATGAAATTTTAAGTTTGGGTAAAATACAGCTTCTATTGATTACTCAAGTGAAGGCACTTTCTATGTATTTTACAAAAATGGACGGAAGCGTCTGTTTATTGAAGTTTCAAGGCTTGGGCGCACTTCCGCAGAATCTTAATTTCCCTGGCCTACTTTAAATATGTTTTTTGCGACCAAAATTCCTCATTGGTCAACTTTCTTAAATAAATTTACCCGTTATTTTACGTTTTTTCCAATGGTTCCTTGGGCGAACATGGTGGTGGACCTCTTTAAGGAGGTCTCCAACTATGTGGGCCACTACCTTTTATCACCATTTACCCAAATCTTAGGTGCTTTCTTGGGCCATTTAGGTCCCCTCCAGATCGAGGCACTCAAGTCTACTAGCGCCAAGTCACACTTGATTAGGGACTCCCCTCTGGGGTCCACTCAAGCTGGGATGATTCTTACTTACCTGGTATTATATGTTGCGCTTTACACCCTTGCCTGGGGTACCTTTTGCACAGGCACCATTCAAGGTGCCTCATTTCTCATCCTCTTAACGGCTAGTTCCCTAGCAATGTGGGTTTTCATCCCACATCACCTTGCTGGGAACGATAGAGTTACAGACACTCTCTCTTGACATTTTGTGGATGAATGCTTGACAGGTATAGCTAAAAACAATGATGCCCGCCAACTGGAATGCACACAAGAGGAATATTCCACTGTGAGCAACGCATTGCTCAACAAAAGGAAAACATAAATAATCCTCTTGGGCAAGTACACCAACAACTGGGCTACAACCCCCAAAACCACACAACCCCCATGAAGGAACAACCCACTCATCCTCCCCTTCACATCACCTCCTTCAACCAACCCTGTCCGCCACCTTGGGGTTTGTCTGGAGACAGGAGGGTACACCAAAGAGACAATGGAGAACAACATACTACAGCAGATGACCAACTGTGTAGCCTCCCTTAATGGAAGATCCTCAGGACTAATGGGGCAAGTAAAAACCCAACTCGCTCATCCTCCCGATGCTGTGGTTCCCCGCACATGCAATATCCTTCTCACTCACTTTAATGTCCTCAATCCGCGCACTTATCCAGGGATGGTTGTGGCTGGGCCCGGCCACCTGTATGGGTGGAAACACTATTTGGCCCACGCTCCAGTGGAGGCATGGTCCTAATGGACTTTGAGGTCCACGCCAACCGTATTCTGGGCATCTGGATAAAGGGAGTCCTTGCCCCAGACCTCCCGCAACAACACTGGTCCAGAGCAGCAAGGGCCAACTTTTCACAGGCGCTAAAACTATCAAACCCACACAACCCGTCCATTCTGCTCACATACCTCGCAAACCACCCCACTGCAGTGGGCTCTCATGGAACTCCTCCACGCCATTTGACACATGGGGTGGACCGTCACTCTCACAGACACTAGCAGTGAAGGGGCAGGCCCAGAGCCCACTTTTCGCTAAGGAACCCAGAGGATAACCCCCAGAGGGATACACACAATGTGGCCCCAGACATAGCAAGAATAGACTACCTGGATGCTCTAGACATCCAATATGACCTCACACAGCAGAAGGCAATATGGAGGCTGACACACCATCCGCTCCTCCATCCAAGGGTAAGAGCTAACACCTGAAGATGCCTTAGAAGAACCTACAGAACCGCAGATTGCTACAACTCTCTAAATACATAGTGCGCAGTGTGCGGAGGGGATGGCACCCTCACCACCGCCTTGAAGCATGCCCCCTATCAAGAGCCATATGGTGGGAGGTTGCGAGCCTGCTTAGGATCCAAAATAAACAGGAATTCTCTATCTCCATGAGCCTCCTCGCACTCCAGCTCAAATACCCAATAACCCTACCCTCCACTACCTATTAGTAACCATCGCAATGTGGACAATCCACACCATTGCTTTGGATGCGTTTAAGGGTACCATACCAACCATCTATGGGATAATCAGTAGATTTCACTTTCATCTACTAGAACCCTTCCAAGCCTGGATTTATGGATACATGAAGCTGAGGCAGCAAAGGCTCGTAGAGTCATGGTTCTCAGTATGGTTTCTACACATGGACCCCTTTCTACACACCTACTCCTTAACAGGGGAAACCCCTTGGAGTAGCATACTCAACACCCCCCACACTTGGTGGTACCAGCTGGCAACAGGGGTAGCTCGTCTACTTTGGGGTGCCTAATTCAGTTCCACTTCGCCTTTCCCTTTCCCCTATATTCTTTTTGATATTGCTCATCCCCTGGTGGCTTGCCTCGGTTAATTAAAATAAAAGTTAATCAGAAATTCATTAGTTTCTTGACTGTCTGTGAGATGTTTGGCATTAGATGCCATAGATGCATTGTGGTACTCCATGTATATCTCCACCTTGAGCGCCTGATCCTTAAGGTAATAGAACAGGCCAATGGAGGGATCAATTTGTGAAGTACCAATCCTAAAACCCTGATATAGAGTTTCCAGCATAGTTTTTACACTTTCATATGTAGGACCAATTGGGCTTGTTGTATCTGCATGAGCTCCCTCAACAGTGATAAGATCCAGGGAGTAGGAGGTACCCGCATTAGAGCCTTGGCGGCTGTATTAAATAATCCAAGATTTCCTTGTCACTAGTTTCCATCTAATTGGCCCTTTATCATCTGGCCAAAACTGCCAGGAGCTGGTTGTGTGGGTCCATTTCAGAGAGTGTCACCAATTTTGAATGAGCACCAGTTTTAAAATCTGAGGATCGCTTACTTGATAAATTTGATCCTGCATGCTTAATCAGGTTGAAGTTTGGCCAAATGATTCTCAATAGCCTGTGTCTTATATTATTGACCGTTTGGAAGCTCACTAGGCATACTTAGTTAAATCTGACTCTTCTGATCATTTTGGGCTCAATTTTCCTTTTATATCTGATAACTTCTACTGAGGCAGGCAAAGGTACCAGCTGTTGATTCTGAGAACTCAGCTAGTTAATACTCTTAAAAATAAAATTCTGATGAAAATCAGAAAAGAGATTAAAAAATATATTTTTATTTAGAATATATTATTTGATATTTATTTATTAGGCTGGGCGCCTGTATTTATACCTCTAGGGCATCTTCTGGCCATATATTGAGTACACAATTTCCAGAGATTATATTCCACCTAAGTTTGGCCCTTGAACTTATATGCCTATGACTTATTGCTAGATTTATTGGTGGAAAAATTCTCTAATAGTTTGTAAGGATTTCAGGGACAAAATCGCAACAAGAACATGCAAAACTGTCATAAGATAATCTCAATTTGAGTTTTATCATACAGCTGATGAATTACATCTTCTGTGAAATTTTGGCATCTATTTAAGTAAATGACGCACCCCTATTTGGGACGTTGGCTGGCCTCTCTTGATATCACTAGGTACTCCAATTTGGGCAGTCAATGTGCAAGTGCTATCATGCCAATTACATAATCAACATACAAATTTCGCCATAGGGCAGGACATTGATTACGGTTTACTAATGTCTATTTTGTCCATGGGTTTTTAGACGTTATCTTTGGGTCGATCCTCAGACAAGTTCTTATGCTGAATAGTTGATATTGTTCCCAATTAGTTGGGACCAATTGCCAAGTTTTGTTGCATGTATAATTAGCCTGAACGTGCAAGGATATTCAGCCCAAGTTTTTGATAGAATAAATGAAATTAATTGATGCTGAGATATTTGGCCTGAGCCGTTTAATAACAATTGGCTTTTAATTGTGAATTAAAGTATTAGCTTGAGTTTTGGGAGGATAAACGGCCTGATCCATTGGTTGTCAAAGGGTTTATTTTTGGGTCAACCACCAGAATTTAACAGGTACCCTGACTGACCCAGAAAAAAAATCAAGTTTAAGAGCTTTTTAAGATAATATGAAATATTTGTGAAAGGTGATTTTGACTTAGGATGTGTTAGAGGCATCATCCATACTATTGACACTGGAGATCACAACCTGATATGATGATGCCCAATTAAGTGCTCAAAATTAAAAAAAGTTGTCTCAAAGGAATTTAAAGAGCACCTTGATCCCAGCATGCTAGTGCCATCAAAAAGCCCTTAGTCTACACCAAATTTATTAATAGAAAGAAGGATGGAAGTAATTAGGTCATCATATATATTAATGGAAACTAAACAACACCGCAAAAAAAAGACTCATATCCCTACCACGGATTGACAATGACTTGGAAAGTCTAGAGGTGTGAAATTTTTATATAGAAATGGATTTTATTAGTGTTTATTAGCAGTTTGATATGCCCAAAGAAGAGCGTGAAAAGTGAGTGATAATAACCCAAGTGGGCCTTTTTCAGTGACAAGGATGCCACAGGGGCTATGAAATGCCCCAGATACATCCAGAGAGCCATGAAACAATCCAAAGGGATTAGTTTTCTGTACTGGTGTACCTCAACAACAAAAAATGATTACAGTTACACCTTTGACGACCACCTAAAACAATTAAAGGAGGTTTTAAAAACTTGTGGCTGCAAACTTTAAAACTAAGCTCAAGAATTGCTAGTTAATCAAGTATCAACTGGTTTATTTTGTTTTTGTGATTAATGAAGTGGGACTAAAACTGCAACTTTCTAAGTTAGAAGCCATATTCAAGGTGAAATGGCTAAAGTTTAAGCACAGCATTCAATTTTCCTAGGCATAGTCAATTACTATTCACAAACTATTGCCATTATTCTCAGCTTGAGGATCCTCTTTTTTATCTGCTCAAGGATAAGGCCCCATTCAACTTAAATCTGGTTTGCCAAGAAGCATTTGATCAGCTTTAATTGCATTATTGGTGGTTCCAGTCCTATGATAGCCAGACATTGATTTCAATCTATTATCTAAGCCAATACATTGCTTATGACAGTTGGAGCTGTGTTGTCGCAGATTGGAGAGGATGGTAAGGAACATCTTTTGCCTTCACTAGTTGAACACTAAACAGGCATGAGAGAAATTACTCAATGACAGGATGGAATGCTTGTGTTAATATAGCTTGCAAGCAAATTTATGTTTACCTTCATGCATCCAATTAGTTTTTGCTACTGACCATGCATCCTTAGGCTGGTTAAACAACTTGAAGGAGTCTGGAGTCAAATTAGTTTCTTGAGTGTGAAAGATTTAAGCCTATGATTACATGATTAAGCATTATGCAGGGGTGAAGCATCAGAATTCCAATTGCCTATCCCATCTGCCCACTATAAATACACTTAGTCAGATCACTGTATAAATTTCAAGATGATGATCAACGGATAGTTCAAAGACAAGTTCAAATCATTCCAAAAGTTGCTATCAGATTTATGAAAAAATACAATGATTAAGACCAGGAAACTCTACAAGATCATTTAAGGTAAGAAGTACTTATTCCTGAGACTATCACCATGAACAAATGTTATAGTGGCTGTCCATAAGGCCATATGGCATGGTGGGTTTAAAAAGAAGCTAAAGCATCTCAGATAGTATTATTTTTTTGAGTCAATGCATTTCAAAATCCAAGAGATGATAGAATGCTGTGTGGAGTTTCTAAGCGAAATCCCGATCCAAAAAAAGCTCTTCTCATTAGCATATTCATCCCAGGTTTTCCTGGCATGGTGTTCCTACTGATATTTCTGGGCCCCTTCCCACTAATGATTCACAACCCAAGTGTATTATCGTGGCTATTAACCATGTGACTATGTGGGACAAAGCTAAGCCCATTTTGGAATTAGTAGCATTGACTACAGCCAAGTTAGTCCTTAAAATATCTTTTATAAGTGTGGGTGTCTAAAGTTCTTACTGAAAGTAATAGAATTAAATTCACCTCTCATGTCTTTACCAGGCTCATCCAATTAACAGTAGTGAGCGGCATGCCTTTCGCTCCATATTATCCTGAAATTAATGGGACAGTTGAGAGAGTAAAAATAACGTGGTAAATTATCAAAAATAAACTGAAACCCCTCAATAAATGGAGAACCTATTTAAGTTCAGACGTGCTTAACTACAACATCTTCTATCATTTGGCTTCCAAGATGTTCCCTTTCCAGCTAATGTATGGAAGACATCCTTCCCAACCACCACCACTATACTTTCTCCTAGAAGATCCTGGCAAAAAATAATTACCCAAAGTATGTTAAACCTTCTATTACTCTAATCAAGTTGCAAGATCAAGCCTTTGACAGCAGCTTTGCTATGTTAAAAGGCCCTACATTAAAAGGTTATGTAAAACTGTTACAAGATGGCTGAATTTGAAGTAGGTGAGGGGTTTTTTTGCAATACCCATAGATTTAGATGAAAACAGAAGTTAACCCATATATGCGTAAACCTGTTCAAGGTTATTGAGAAAACGTCAAAATTTACTGATACAATTAGGGAAGTTAAGAACAGCAATATATATAGTCATTTCCATGTGAAGTTACTAAAGAGATCTAATGAGCTGGTCAATTAAGGAAAAAGGAAGAAAGAAGAAATGAGTAAGTAATAATAATAAATATATAAAAAGGATTAATTGTTATTACTAACATTAAAAGTATAAATAATAAAATGATAAGTTAAAAAGAGAAGCTTACAATCAATAGAAATAAAAACTAATGTTCACTCTCTTAGGGAGGGGAGGGGTATTGGTGTCAGATTCTTTGGTAGTTCATCTCACCTCCACCAGTCCAAACGCTAAAAGCCAGAAACAAAACCATGCTTATATAAATCCTGATGCGCCAAGTATTTGTTATAAGAGTGTCTATAACTCTCCAGTTCCCAGCGTGGCGGTGCTCAGTGCACATGCCAAACGCCAGGGAACTAGCCATTAGAATATAAGTAATTATTGCCCAGCAGAGGGTGCTGGAGCAATAATAATATAAGCAAAGAAATGCTAGAATTGACCAGCCAAAAGCGTCGCAGTACACATGGAGAGAAGGGGTAAACGACCCAAGTTGGAGGGTACCTGGGCGGACCAACAGTGCATAAGGTGAGAATTGGATTGTGTTTAAAATGGCAAGGTTAATGGAACGTGAGACCTCCCTAAAGAGATTTGTGCACAGGATCATTAGAAAAAGCATAAAGTAAAATGGTATAATGGGGACAAGGTTTATTTGTGAAGTTGACCAACAAGGAATGTTGGTTAAGGAAAATGTATTTAAGCTCGAGTGGGGAAATAGAGGTTATGCTGAAGTGGGCCCAAGCACCAACTCACCAATAGGGCAATACTGCCATCTGAGTTGGTTGAATAGGCTGAAACTGACTTCACTCGAGTGATTGATTGAAGTTGGATTTGACCCAAGCGCGTTATTTCAAAAATGGAATGGGTTTTGAAACCCCACTCCTCAACCAACCAAATTGAACCATCTGCATTCATTCGGTAGATCATTCATTTTAATGCCTGGATTGACATCAGGGGCTGGGTGTTTGGCACACAACTAGTCCCAACCTGGGCATATTAGCCTGAACCCAGCGTTGGTCTAGGGTGTGCCTCAGGTCAGGAAGGGCCTGCAGCTTCACCCTCTGGGCCTCCTAATGCCCATCCTATCTTTGGGGGTTGGTCCCCACTATTATGTCATGTGCACATGAAAGTATTGGTAGCATTAGAGTCCCACTAAACATAGGGAAGAGGAAGAACAAAACCGTTTGGTTTTAATCCAATCAAAGCACAAATGGGTAGAAATCAAACGCCAAGGACATGCAATCAAATATTAAGTCATTTCTGTATTAGTAGACCTTGGGAGTCACTAGATGGACACAATATACCTCTGACTGCTACCACTAAATGAGAATCAAAACATGGAGTAAATTTTGGAAGTCATCTGCTCAAGAAGAATCTCCAAGAGGTTGCTGATCATGGCCAACTTGGTGCAGATAATCACCCGCTTTATGATTTTGAAGGGCTTGAAAAGTGGCCCTACCTGAAAAATAAAAAAGACACATTGTGCACATCATGGGTGTTTAAACCCAGCAAAGAAGAATGGCGAGGAAATTTCTAAGTGTGACCAACCAGGGATCTAGCACTTATTTTACAAACGCTTCTGCCTAGAGGAGATTGTGCACCTTGATGGAGGTGTCCTTGGCTAGAGATTACCAAATGGTTCCAAAAAGTCGTTAAGTATTGGCCCTAAATTCATCCAAAAGCTGGCCATGGTAAGGGTTATTTGCTGACCGTAAGCTTGCTGTTATGCCCAAGGCAGCGGATGATTGCTCAGGACAAAAAAAGTTTTTAGCTAAGATTTCTCTATTATGATTAGGGCCCCAACAAGAAGTTCAGGTCCGCAGGGTTAAAAATGCAACCAAATAGTTCCTTTACTGGTAATAAAGTTGACCAATAAAGAAGCTCAAATCAGTTGAATTGGCCAGATGGCTAGTAGTTCTCTGCTCTATAACTTCTTTTTCCACAATAAAACTCTCTGAGTTAAAGTAATTTTTATTGGTGGAGGAATGAGCTAGCCAAACTCCATTTAACACATGGAACCAAGGACTAATTGACGCCTTATCTCATAAGGCAAACTCAAAATTGAACTCTTGGGACTAAGATTTCCCGTTTAATGGCGATGACAAAGGTGGAGACGTTGGTGGACATTGCTGTTTAATTGGGAATCTTGGGACTTATTTCCAGTCAAGTGAGGGGCATATGTCAGAACTTGGCGGTTGACTCAAGTAAACCTTTCAAGAAAACTATTAATTATGATGAATTTTCCTATTAATAGATCCCTTGATCATCATTAATTTATTAAGCATAATTTAATATATCAGTTCACACTAAACTACCTTAATTAGTTCACACACTTCCAAATTAGTGATACTATAATTGTATTTGTTAAAATAATTGATGCCCAATTATTAGGACCACTAGGGTGCAACAAGTGGGTCTTATGGCTTTTATTAAGTTGCACCCATCTAAATTGTTATTGTGCACAAAGGTGGATTTGTATGTCATTAATAGTAATTAGAACAAAATTCACTTAATCATGTACAGCCCAAATAGTGAGTACCTAGTGCTATCAAGAGGCATGCTAATGTTCTGATTAAGGGAAACGTAATTATTGTATTTGCTTATTATAATTCCCAAATTATTGTTGTTTGTCAGCTGTATGACAAAGCTCTAATTAGCTGATCTTAAAAAATACACACCTTCATAGTGCTAATATAAAATTTATTTGAGGTACACTGACCAGGGGACGGACAGTACTGAAACTCACAAACAAAATAAAATAAAATAACCCAATCAAAAGAATGACTGGGAAGAAGAAAAAACAAAAACAACAAATCAGGCGGGGAGCAGAAACCGCTAACCCATCATAGCTGGGGGTGAGGGGGGTCAGACAGTTTGTCTGCAGATGAATTCACCACAACTGTCATGTTGGTTAAAGAGACAGACTAAAGCGGAGAGCCAGGGCGTTGGGTAATCAGCATAGTGTGGGTGGATGGCAGTGTAGTATGAGTTCTCCACCTCCTCATCAACATTAGTGCAGTAGACTGCTTCAACAAATTCTGCTACATGAAGTTTAGCTTGAATGTGGGCTTTGGAGAGTTGGGCAAAATTGGAGATACTGTTGTTGGGTGATTTTAGCAGATGGGTTAAAATCTGCTAGTTTAGTGACATGCATGACAGCGGCTTTGGTATCGTCACATAATTTTGAGATATTGCTGCAGGGAGATTTGGGGAAATCAGGGGGGCAGTAAAGTGTGGGCATCCCTAGTTGGTATTGAGCCTCCAATTTGGCCACTGCTTTGTATAGGTTTGAGCACCGGAGAGAGGCCACTGCAGTTAAGGCAAGCTTGTGGTCACTTTGGTAGGGGGTGGCATTAGGTTTAAGAGTGAAACGTTTGGGGGGTGGGGTATCATCAAAATCAGAAAGGAAAGATTTGGCCTGACCATAATTGAACTGGCTGAGAGGTTAACCAGTTTACTCACTCATGATAACGTTACCTGATTCATCAATCTCAGCCAATAGGTCCCATGGATTTTGGTTCACAAGAATAGTGGCGTTAGAAGTTGTGTTGGTGGTAGTGGGCGAATAGGTTGCTTGGGAGAGAATAGCAGTCCAAGCCTGACTCTGATTGGCAGGAGTAGAATTGGGTGGGTTAATGTGGGTAGTTGATTTGGTGGGGCTGATTTCCCACACTGGCCCATTAAATGAGAATTTTGGGTGGGAGGGGGCAGCAAAACGCCCCATTTGGAACCCACTGAATGTGGCTCTAAAGCCACATCAGAGGAAGTGGCTCAGGGGCAGGATTTTTTGGAATGGTCAAGTCCAAAAAAGAGGGGACAAATTTGGTGACCATTATCCACCTGAGCCCAAAAAAGAGCTCAGGTGCTGCTGCTATACAAACGTGGGGGAATTTAGTGGGCTATGGCAGGGTGGTGTGGGATAATGGTGGCAGTTGCATGAGGGGCAGCAAGGCGCTCCACACTGGAAGGAACAGTGAATTCAAGGTTGGGCTAAGATCCATATGCCATAAGCCCCACCATCAGCTGATCGTACAAAACTTGGGGTGGGAGGTGGAAAGGGAGGTATGCAAAGGACACCACCATTGTGGTGTCTGTAGGCAGGCGAGTTCAGGTAGTAGGGATGGGAGTATTTTAAAAATAAGGGGAGTAGAAGCCACTGCTGCAATAGCCTCCTCCATCTGTAATCCAATATCAAAATAGCCCTTAAAAGGGCGGAAATCAACAAAGCCAGCCCATGCAAATGCAGCGGTGGCCAATTTGATAATTGCCTTGTCAGCATACAGGAAAAATTCCTGTAGTCAACTTAAAGGCAAAATCAGATTGTGGATTGAGGGAGGGCAAGATGATGGTGGTAAGAAGGGTGGATGCAAACCAGGTGGAGCGCTAAATCATGTGGGGGGACAAAATGGCCAGATGAAGAAGGCAGGCTATTTGACCCCATGCAAACGCGTTTGCCTGCAAGGAAGAAAACTCTAGGTGGTGGAGCACCGCTACCCCACATTGGAGCAGCAGGCGGCTGATCCGCAGACATATAGTAAAAGGGCGTGGCCAGATGGAAGTGATAAATTAAACTTTTTCTTAATCAAATCGCTCAAAAGTGAACTCAAGTGGTGGTCCATAGTGCCAATATTGCACACCAAATTCTACCAATTGTGAGAGAATTATTGCCTACAATTGGGCTAAAACAATTGCTATTTGTTTAAATCAATTTAAGGGCCAATTTAACTTGAGATAATTACTCTTAGAGATTGGTAAGTACATCAGAGAATTTGCATGGACTCATTTTATAAATGAGTATGGCTAAGAGGTGCTCTAGAGGTATAAATACTAGCATTTGGCTGACTAATAAGAAATAATCAAATCATTTTATCATCTTACTATCATCGCTTATATCAGCTTCTGATATTATATCCTATCCGTTGAACACCTTCATAGTGCTAGTTCATGTAAGGAGTGTTTACAAATAACCTTGGAAGACTTAATAAGTTTGTATTAATGTCTTCGTCTTGAGTTTAGCCCAATTAATAAAGGGTAATTTTTCAGAAGTGACTAATAAATCTATAAGTTTTTTATTGTGCTATGTGAGCTCTAAATCAGCGAGAGTACCATAAGATACTTGGCTATATCAATAATAAATCAGTAGAGCTATCTTCACAATTAAGAGAGCAGGAGTTAATTTCTTAAGTAAGTTAATATTCTCAAATTTTCCTTGGTAAGTTATTTTGTTCCGCATTATCAATGGAAAACTTAAAACTTCCCTGCTGCCACTGGAACCACTGACTTTTCTGGTTGCTAAGCAGATGACTTATCCTGAAGTTCTACCATAAACGCCCATATTGTTTTTTCTCTCTTATAAGTTGTTATGCAGCACCCTGTTCCTCCCACTATTTCTTCTTTTTTGAATGCGCATGCTTGTTGTTAGGCTCTCCACAAAGGGCAATAAGCCAGGTGGTGCCTATTACCCCTTTTAAGATAGAAAAATATAATTTTGCTATGGGGTAAACTCTTAGATTTGTGCCCACTTCAATCCCACGCTGCCTAGTTATTGTATGTTAGATTAAGCTCTTGTGTAGATAAATCCCTCAACTATACCACCAAAAGTGAAAAAGTACTCCAGGTAAGTCCACTTTACTTTTCGCCTATTTCCCAATTTCTCTCATTTCCAAAACCCTAAATTCAAACTTATTCTTTTTTATAGTACAATCTTTCAATTTTAATGTATAATCTAATTTTATGAACTCAATTTAACTCTTCCCTTTCATTATTTCACAGTTTCTTTTAAATTTATGCTTCCTTTACCAATTCAAATGCTGGAACACTACTGATGGAGCATGTCTCAATTTGTATACTTTTTCAAAAAAATTAAGAGAGCTCAATTAGGGAGCAGCCAATCATGGTGCACCCCACACCTTTTACCCCCAATTCTTGTGACAATTTGTGAACTGACCTCCTTCCAAGCGCAAAACTTAGGCATAACAAGCAGCCTTAGAAGATGTATAAGAACTTTACTATTTAAGAACAGCTCCACTAACTGCTAAACCTCATTTCCTATTTAGAGGCTAACACCCTTACTTGTGAGGGCTTAGCCTATTTTGTTTTAGGCATTTTCCTTGGTTTTTAAAAGGACTACCCTCTCATTAATTTTATTTGCCACTTTCAAATTATTTCTGTGCATCATGGCGCGCATTACAGCCATTTTGATGCATCTGTGAAGATGACTCTCCCCGCATCAACTAGAGAGCTTTTAGATTATAGTAAAAGAAGTTGCTTGGTTGCTCCGGTAATTGATCAGAACCATCCAGATTACAACCAGAGCCAACTTGGGCTTTCAGGTCCCTTAACCTGTGTAGTGGAACAACTCCAATTAGTAAAGAATAATTTCATAAATTGTTCTATATTTTTATACTAAAAGCAAAGGCAACAGCTCAAGACCCCAATTTCATCTGGTTTAGTTATAAAAAAATTATATTTTAATAACAAAATATTGACTAACTAAAGATTGTGGTACTTGAAAAGTATAAATTATTATGTGATCTAAAAATTTGTGCACTTTTGACAAGAATTTAGAACCTGATATAAGATTTGAATTTAGTTTAGATATAAAAAATCTCTTGTGTTGTTTCTCACATTTACAAAATATTCTTAAATACAATAAATGCTCTTTCCCTTAAGTTTATTTTTTATTAAATTTATTGCTAAGCCAATTGGAGCTGCCCTTGCTTTCAGTTTATGAACAATCATTTTACATGGATGATTCCAATAAAGGTAAATAGAATATCCTTATGAGCTGCGTTATACTGGTAATTGTCACCACCTAAGCTTTAAGATTATGTTGACTGATATTGTGACAGTCACTGAGGATCCTTCACTAGCATCACAAGCTGATATGGCAACCTTAAAGAGTAAGTCTTTACATCTGATGTGAATGTGTAGCTCAGTAATCTTATCGCAGCACAGTAGATTCTGTGCAGCTATAAAATTAAAACAATTTTGGTAAAATTCTGTTTCCCAAAAGATTGTGGTTTATAAAGCTACATATTTTAATTTTTTAGATTTTTTTTTAATTTTTATTTGAGGTGGGCTGACCTGGGGATGATACTGCACTGATTAATGGGAATTGAGAAAAGGAAAGAAATGGGAAAGGAGGATAAAACCTGAAAAACCTCCATGCATGGCATATGATAGGCCAGGAACTCCATGGACCGCCTTTGCTAATTGCTATCTCAGTTTGGGGAATTGATGTGCAACGCCAACATAGTCATAATTGTCCCCTACCCAAAGTTCACTTCCAGGATTGAACTTGGGAGGCAGTGGCAGTGAGTACGTGCTCTAACACTGGGGTATCCTCCCTATAAAGCCACATATTTGATACAATTTGAAGGCTTGTCTAGCAGTGTTAAGATTTCAATTGCCCACAATCAATTCTGATTCCAAATAACCTAAGAGATCAGAGGTAGGGAAGTTGTAAAAGCTGGCATGGTTCTCATATCTTTGGGAGATAGATCATAGCAAGATATATGAAAGTTATTTAATATAATCTAGAAAGTTCTGAGATGGAACTGATACATGTTCCCAGCCAACTAAGAGCTTGTAGGTAGAATATTTGTAAATGCTGACATGGTACTAATATTTATATGATATGGATCATAGCAAACTAGATAGTACATTTTTTATCACTAGTGGTGCCCAACTCAAAAGGGGGAGCCATCATGCATCTTTATTTTGCAATTGAGCCAAACAAAGGGATCGTTATAAATTATGAAGTCCCTAATATGGCACCTCAACTAACAGCCTAGGAAAACAACTAGATATGATATTCATTCAGCCTGATTCTAAGTTGCTAAGATAAACAGGTACCTGCCTCTGAATATTTAATGGCTGCTGCTGTGGGGGAATCTGGCTCATATATGGTATAATATAATTTTTAGCTGGCTCCAAAATTTTAAGATCTACGATGAGCTATAGCCTTTTTATATTTGTTTATCGGATCAATATTTGTTACAAACTTTATTTTGGTGCTAGATAAAAAGCATAAGGTTTATACTCTCAATGGTTAGTCTTCTCAACAGAAGGTATGTACGCTTTAAATAGTTAATCTATCCCTATTGGCTTCTGACATCAGAATTGTAAGATTCTTGTACATTTATTCAAATATCATTAAGCTACTAATATAGCAGGATAGCAATCTTTATATTGCTACCCTTTTTAAAAGCTGGGATAAATAATATCAACAAGTTAAAGTAAAAGCTTTAATTAACAGTCTCACCGCCTGATCCGGTCTCAGCAACTATAAAGTCTAATTCTTTTCCCCTACCTACGTTAATACTGATATCATTTTATACCACTATCATCTCACCTTTGGATAACCTGAAATTGTATCAGGTCCCAGCATGCATTAGTATAGCTATCCCATTAAGGTTGGACTTAAGCTATCTGTTATTACTATCTCTCATGCAGGCATCCTCAAATTGGTTTAAAGTCATATTGTGTATTGGTATAGCTATTCCCATGGGATTAGAATAGGCTACCTTACTTAATGGCTATATGGGAGCTAGTCATTATTAAATCATATTGACTATTAGATCATTATCTAAAAATGGTGTTGGCTTAATAAAGTTTCTGGGCTTAATCTCCCATCAAACAATTGCATTGGCAGCCCAGCAAGAAAACATATTAATCACTTAATTAATAAATATTTATGCTTATCATTCTGTCAGTCCAGTTTCTAAAAGGGATCAATGTTGCATAGCGGTAAGGTGAGCCATAACTTTAGATAGAACTCTCACCAGCCATCCTAATGGTATTGACAACTAATGAAGTGGCTAGCATTCTGAAAACCATATCAATCTGGGTACTGCCAATGACCATTTGCCACTATTTATCTAAATCATCTGCCAACACTCAACAGTTGTTACCCAGCTGAGGGCGGCTTGAAATTTCCCTCAGTTGAGGATTTTTACCCTAAAGGGCATAAGTTGGGTGGCTATAAGGTCTTAAATCATTTAGGGGTCCTAAAGATTTAAAAGTATAAATTGGGTACACAGAGCCATCGAGCTCTAGGGAGCTAAATTGCCATCATCTTGACCTTTCATGGCACCCTATAAGGTTTTATCAGTAATAAGCTCCTCCAAGCTTCAGATAAACATCATTAGGTATATTGATTACAGGTTGGGCTTATTAAATCCAGTCATCAAAAGCTGTGAGATACTGTTTGCTCATGAGAACACCAACTTATGAAAGACCAGATGCTCCAGAAAGTGAAATATTCATTCTCTTCCAAAAGCAGAAAAAAGTTAATTGTGACCTTGATGCAAAGGTAGCAGGTTGCAGCTTGGATGCTTTTGAGACCATCAAGTTGCAATAGACAAGGTGTGAAAAAAAGTGAGAAACCTATTATTAGCCAAAATTAAGTAAGAGCTAATCATAAGTTGGATGTAAAGTTAACAAATGACAGCTTAGGTGCTCATGAGACCATCAACTTGCAGTAAACCAGATGCAGCAGAAAGTGAAACATCCATTCCCTTCCAAATGTAAAAAAATCTAATTGTGAACTTGATGTAAAGATAACAAGTTGCAGCTCGGGTGCTCATGAAACAATTGCGAAATACCAGATGCGCCAGAAAGTAAAATATTTATTCTATACTAAGGTAAAAAAGATCTAATTGTGAACTTGATGTAAAGGTAACGGATGGAAGCTTGGGTGATCATGAGTACATTGATTTATAAAAAACCAGATGCACCATAAAATGAAATAACCATTCTATGCCAAAGTAAGAAAGAACTAATTGTGAGTTTGATGTTAAGGTAACAAGTTGCAGCTTGGCATCGCGGATAAGGAGATTGGCCGCCGCGCAGATGTCAGATAGGCGTGGCGCTTAGAAATGTATGGGATGAGGGCAACCTGGACCCTAACCTTACGACCACGTAAAATAGACGAACTTTTATTAGTGCATCACGCAATCCTTTAATGGGAGCGTATAAAATCACAAGGCCTGCAGGTTGCCGGGGGCGAGGGAACTTCGGTCGATGGGGTCGAGGAGGGAGACGTACCGCTGGAGGCTGGCGGAGTTGGAAGCCAAGCAGGAGGCAAACAGGTGCTTGAGATGGGCCTTGAGGTCAAGGGCGTAGAGCGGATCGTCCTTGTACGCCTCATCGCTGGCACTCACCCGCTCGTTGGCGCGGCCATCGGCGAGGTCTCGAAGTTAGTCAGGGACGATGCAGGGGTACCTGAGAGAAGCACGCCGCCCTGGTTATCGAACTCATCGGCATCCGCCCAACTGTCATCCTAGGCGCCAGGTAAATACGGGAGGGTTCAATTACGTCGGTTTCCTCGGGATGGAGCTCGGTGGAGTAGGTGTCGTTGCGGCAGTCAGCGAGCAGGAGCGACAGGATCCGAGCGGGGGCGGGCAGCATCACGTAGTGCTCCCCAGCTGGACGTTAGTCGCCCACAACTTACGTACCGGCTCGGGTCTGGGACCGCGTGACGATCTTCCCGGGGTTGATGTCGACCATCCGCCCCCGGACTTGGACGTTCTGGACGCGGGGATCCTCCTTTACAAAGACCGAGGCAAGGGCAAAGGCGCTGAGCTTGATGTAGAAGTACCCCGAGAAGCTCTCGTGGCACTCCAGCCAGGCGGTGAGGACGGCGGCGAGGGGATTTGGGAGGTCGCCGATGGGGTTGGACAGGAAATCCAGGACGGTGTCGAGGTGGGTGCGGCACAGCTGGGCCAGCACCACCAGGAGCGACTGCTTGAAGGTGTCGGTGGATCCGTTGGCAAGGCGCAGGGTCAGCGGGCCCAGGATCTGGGGCAGATACCCAAGCATACCCTCCGTGCTCTGCAGCAGCAGGGCCAGGACCAACGGCCCAACCGAGAGGCAGGCGGACTCGCTCCGGCTCATCAGGCAGCCCCCGACATACTTAACGATATGCCCTAGGCCGTTATGATCGCCCTGCCTCCATGCCACCACCTGGTCGAGGTCTTTCTGGACCACGGCCTTGAGGTAGCTTTGGATGGAGATGTGGAGCTCGGGGTCCTCGCGTGCAGCAGCCGAAAGCACAGCAGGGAAGGTGGTGGCGACATAACCCGCGGGAAGGGAGGCACCACCCTCCGCCAAGCTGGTGAGCATATCGATAGCGGACTGACGGTTAGCTGGGCTGGGTCAGGTTACCGAAACCACCAAGCTTTCGGGGGACTCCACGTATCGGACAAGCCCCGGGACCACCAGCGCTAGTAGCCGCTCGTACAGGAGCCCATTGCCAGCGAGATCGTGGATCAAATCCCGCACAATCTCGGAGGTGAGGTGGTCGGTGACATTCGCAGCCCAGATATCCAGCAGCCTGGGCAAGAATAGCTCGCTCTGCTGAGCCGTGACGTAGGCGTCGATTTTGATGGCCGCCCCCCACGTCTCCAAAAGGATGTGTAACCCATCCTCCGTCAGTTGCGGCGCCAGTTCCGACGTGGCCGCAAAGATGGCCGCCCCCATCGGCAGCAACAGCTCGCGTGGCAAGAAGCGGCAAAAGCTGCCACGTCAGCGTGCTTCAACCCGCTTACTTGTTGAGACTCTTTAATGCGCAGATGCGAACCAGGGCCGAGGGCGAGTGGGAGATGGTGGTGATGGAGCTCTCGAGGAAGCGACCGCATAGCTCCTTCGGAAGAGCGTTCGAAAATTGGCTCGTCAGGATAAAGAAGCGGCCGGTGAGGAGCGGACACTCTAAACGTCAGACCAACCCGACTTCAAAACTACCTTGCCTCGAGGCAAGGTCCATAAGGTCAACACTAAAGAGCCGCTCAAGATCAAACTGCGGGGCGGTACCGCTGGCAAGCGCCTTTTGGCGGTCGGCGATGATCTCTACGCTCGAGGTCCCAACGAGCGAAAGGCACGCCTCCATACTCTTCCACCTTGAACTGTAAGTCAACGCTATGTAAGCCATACCAATGAAGCTCGCCACCGCGGATGCGAGAAGGGAGGGCTTCGATAAAGCCGAACACGGCGGAGCTAAGCCCTCGAATGGCGAGCTCGCCGTAGCAGTCCATAAGTACCGTTACCAGGTCCTGCGCTGCCACTCGAACCGAATAGTCGAGCGTGTACTCGTCGTCCTCAACCGCAAACTGGTTGGGGTCTTCGCTCCAGGCCTCTTCCTACCAAAGCTCAGGTTTTTGTACAAACCGCGCCATCCTGTACGGGACAGGCCTCGTAATTTTTAAGGCGGCCATACGCGCCACAGCTCAGGCTCTGCTAGAGGGCGAAAAATATATTACCTGGTCTTTGGTGATCTGATGTAGGACGACCGCAGCCCACAGGATAGGACTTAGCCCGTGCGGCTCCTGGATGAGCGCTTGGCGGCTAGGCGGTTTAGATTTCTGAGCAAAGCACTGGATCAGCCCGAACGCGGGGTAGATGAAGCTTTCAAGCTGGATCTCGTCTTCGCCCTCGCCTTCTCCAAAGCTGTCGCCGCCAGCCTGCCAGCCGCCAGGAAAATCTTCGCCTTCGACCTCGACCTTGCTGTACAGCTCGGCAACCCTCTGCAAGTTGCCAGCAACTATGGTGGCGAAGTGGGCCTCATACCCTTGCAGCAATTTGGGGAAGCCCTCCGCAAGCTTATGCATAGCCTACCCCAAATTAAAGTCTACCAATGGGCTTTAGCTACCGACATGGCTTCCGCCTTCAGGCCGAGTCCAACGCTGTCGTTAAGCGGCGCCCCGAGCAGCTGAGAGAAGAACTCGAGCCAGGCCGGTACCACCGGCGCCAGCAACTCCGCGACGATCTCGGGGGTGGACTCCTTGACGATCTGGATCATCTTGATAAAGCTATGGAAGATCCCGATGGCGTGGATACGGGTTTGATGGGAAAAGTCCTAGCTATAAGCATACGGCGGCACTCCAAACTAACCTGGCTGACGGCCACCTTATACAACTCCGGGAACACCAGCGGGGCCACCGTCGTAAACTGCTGATCCGAGAGATCATCGCTGGCAGATTCTAAAGGTTGGGGTGCAAAACTACGCTTACCGGCAAAGGCTCGAAAGCTCCCATGGACGCCGTACCGATCCCCACCCCGGATCAGCTGGATCAGCTGCTCAACAAATTTTGGCCAATCTTCGGGCCAGTCGAAATGCGCCAGCCGAGCCACCACGTAGGCCTAATTGTCAGTTGGGCCACAGGTTTCAATCTACCGCCGCTGAACGGACTCTGTTTACCGGGCAGGACAGCGTACGGAAGGCCTTGACCCGAACCCACCCCTTAGCCTCAACGGGCACCAACGGCGGCTCAAACTTATCGGCCGAGGCCGACCAGTGCCTATCGATATACCGTTTCAAACTGACGCCGGCTGACTAAGTTAAACTCAGTTTGTAACATAGGAACAACCATACCTGCCGAACCGAGGGCTCGCACTCGTCGGAAGCCAGGATATCGGCCAGGTGCTTAGGGAAATCTAAGGTTTGCTTTTAACTTCAAAAGGTGAAGGATTAAATTACCCGCTTCAGTAGCCTCCCAGAGCTTCAGCTGACCTTCGGCCCCCTTACGCACATCTTGGTCGGGGGATAACACCAGAGCTAAGGTTTTATAAACCGTTGGGTTCATCGCGTCAAAATTGAAAACCCCAAGATTAATTATCTATACAACCAAACTCTACTAGCTACAATCTGTTCTACGCGAGAAGGGCAAGCTTTTATATCTTTAGTTTCGGCTAACGGTTTGTTGTTATTCGGTTGATTCGATAGGCTCAATTTTATCAAGCGGTTTGGTGGGTATTCGAGTGTAATTGGTTCGATGGTTTACAGAGCAGTTTAGTGGTATTAGGCCGATTCGATAGGTTAACGGTTTTGCTAAGCAATTTAGTAGCCATTTGGTTGATTCGACAGATTCAATCTCTATATATTATCTCTCAAAGGTGTTTTTTGTCGGTATGAAATATATCCCTTAATACTGTATCAAAATTAATGTTTGATACGCCGTTTTGAAGATTATTTTTCCCTCTAATGACGAAAAATAAGTAAACATCCTATATTAATGTTTTCTTTAAAAAATTATATTTTAAAACTTACATTTTAAAATTTTAATTTAAAAAATTAAATATATAAAGTGTCGTGGTGGCGCTGAAGTCTCTGAATAGAATAGAATATAAAATAAACGTATACCCGTATAAATGTATAAACAACATTAAACAACATAAAACAACATGTCAATCAAATTAAAACAAGTAAGTAAAGTAGCATTTGCAAAAGCAGTGGAGCACTATTCTTTTTAGTACTAGATGGTCCCAACCCAAGGGGGATTCATCGATGTAGTGGAGCACTATTCTAAGCTCAATAATATTGAGGTAGCAAGCGTTTGTTGTCATAATTTTTGATAAAGATTAGTAAATTTTTTTATAAAAAAATAATAAGTTTTTTTGATAAACAAAAATTAGTAAATGTATAAATAATGTGAAAAATATTTATCGCATTTGAATTAGAAAAAATAATTATTTATTTAAAAATATTTGTCACAATATTTGTATATTTACTAATTTTTTATTAATAATTTTTTACAACTTCAAAATTAGTTTATTAATTAAAAAAATAAATCTTTTTTTCGTTATGTTTTTGCCAGTTTGTCATCATTCGTTATTTGCAATAATCTATTTTTGATTAAGTACTATCCTTAGGATAGTTGTATAAGGAATCCTATTACCTGAAGTGATGCGGAGTATTCGCAAGGGTCACCTAGTCGCTTCCTAAACTTACTGATACCATCTACCAGTATAAAATCCATCTATGATACAAAGTCGAGTCCACTCGATTCTAAGCTTATGATACAGCCAATGAAGTTTAAAAAAGCTCTTTGAACCTCGAGCTTATATAGTAGCCAATCAGGGATTATGGGGGCAAGTTTAAAATGTATATAGGAATAGTTTCTCTGATGGTAAACTGTTAGATTCTCTGATTCTCCGACTTTCGGATATCGCGCAGCTGATTGGGAAACCTTTAATAAGATGCCTAAAGTTTAAACTCATCTACCTAATTGGATTTTAATGATTCAATTTAAAATTTAATACAAATTCAGCCAATAGGAATAATATCATTAGTATGATAGATTAACTTTTTTTCCTAATAATCTAAAATGATTTCAAAGTGTTGTTATTTAGATTAGGGATATGGGTTAGAATCCTGGCAAGGAGTTGCTCGCAGGTGCTCATCTGCAGGGTTTCAACAATGTAAGACACAGGAGTGCCAAAAACTCGGCAGCTATTTATAAAATTTAAGGCTATAAAACAAACCGCAGATATCTTAATCCCAATAGGTTAGATAGGTATATTATATGATACTTTATCGGATTAATTCCTCCCAGTACTTGTGGTACTCGGAGGCTAATAGTGGGATACGAGATTAAATTCAGTATAGGCCGAGGGTATCAAGGTTTTGGCAAAAGGGCAAACCAGCTTATCAGAACTCACAAAAATATTTTTATCCCAATATGGCTTAAATGGGTGATTGGTTGGCAGCAGAATAACAAATCCGTGCGGTAACGATTTGATATAATTTAATAATCAGCTATCTTTAAAATATTTTCACCTTGGCCAACCATAGGATAGCCTAATTTTTGATTGGCGGGTAAAATTTATTTACCCTTTGGAACCCCCTTCAGGTCTATAAAAGGGGCGCATAATCCCTTAGGGGGTAGCACTAAATTTAAGGTAGTGCGTGGCAGCCTTCCCTATCAGTTGACCCATTCTTAGAGGTTCTAGGTGATGATATTAACTTGTTCCAAGCTATTTGGCTGAGGGCAAAGAGTAAAATATTACTTGTACCTAACCTATTCCACCAAGTGTAAGGTTAAAAATTATCCTTAAAGTTTAAACTATTTGACCCTGAGGCATCCTTATTGACTAATTGTAAATCTAATTGTCCCATATTACCCCTTCAAGAATATTGGAGAGAATATGGGCATACGAAGCATCCATATACTCTATTGATAGTGGGTCCAGAGGCAAGAGACTTAATAGAATATCCATCACCCCTCTTATAAGTGATGACAAAAGGTCCTTCCCAAATAGACCCAAGTTTGCCACTTCTGGGGTGATGCAGTTGTGGTATTATAAAACTAGATCTTATATTTGGAAAGAGGGTAGAGGTTGTCTGAAATCATTATTTGCTTGGCCCTCATTTGTAACAGTTTTAGCTAAGTTGGTCATGGCCTCAAGTTGTAGCTGAATAAGTTGAGCTATCCTCATGGCTTTGTCAGGATTATTTATTCTAGCCAGATTATATCTTTAGCTAAGAGGGTGGGCACTCAGGTTCTCAACCATATAAAACATGGAAAGGGGACATTTTAAGGATCTGGTGATAAACAATATAATAGGCCATAAGGGCACTGGGCAAGAACTGATCCCCTTGTAGAGGGTCTAAAGTGGTTATTTTCTGAAAAATAGAAACCAAGGTTCCATTTTCTCTTTATACACTACCATTCATTGAAGGATTATAGGGGGCTGAGAAGAGTTTCTGCACTCCCATGGAGGTAGCTAAGATCTTGAGCACTCTGGAGGTGAGGTTTTTTGTTGTCACAGAGAAGAACATGGGGGCAACCATGCTGGGAAAAGATATAATATTACAAGAAGGAAGCAGTAGCTTTGGAAGTTTGGGCAGGGAGAGCCATAGACTCAATCCATTTAGTGTGACAGTTGAGGTCTATCCTCAGCATCACATTGCCCTGATCTTTGGTAAGACAGGGCAGGCTGTGTCTGGATGTATGGAGGAGGAGGGGGAGTTGGTCCTGGCAGGGACGCCTAAGGGGCAGAAGCTTGAAGGAGGCCAAGGAGCCAGATGGGCGTCCAAGTCAAGGAAAAACGAGAATCAAGTAAAATGGGGAGTTTTGAGATTCGATTTGGATTTGAATCAAGAATGGAATGGAACAGGTGCTTGGAAGTTTCGTGGTTCATTTGGAATTTGAAATGGAACTGGTGTGGAACTGTTGAGGATCGGAACTGGCACAGAACCATTGAGTGAGGATTCCGCGATCCTGCTGTAAGGTTTACACCAAGCATCAGTCAGATTAGCACCATAAGCTTGTGTTATATTTTATATTAGCTTGTAGCATGTGTATATAGGGAAGGAACTGGGAGCTGGAGGCTTCTCAGTTCTGTTTTCTATCAACCTGGCCAATATTAAATAAAAAGAACTTAAAATTCATATATTTATACTTTGAGTTTATTTTAAAATATTGCCTAACTGCAGCCATGTTTGGCTTGAAACAACAAGAATTGGACTTTGAGAGTGAGCTTGGGAGAGCTATTGCCTCCCCTTTATACCTTGTCTTGGAGTCAAGGCATGTTGCTGGGGTTAAGTATATTTGCAACTGTCTTTCATGGGGTGCTTGTCCAATCTTGTAGCGCGCGCACAAGGAGAGTAGTATCAGGAGCCCTGTCAGCCCTATGGTCTGTAACATGGATTCTATTGCCCAACTCGTTTGTGGCTCATTGGAAGGAGCCAGTGCGTTACATTTAGTAAATTGGTCAAAATCCTACTAGTATATAACAGTTCCCACTGGTAGTCTGGGGTAGGGGACCTACCACATCCATACTTATTGTATGGAATGGTTGTTGAGGTGTAGTCAGTTGGTATTAATAAATAGCCTTGAAGTGGATTGTTTTTTACAGGTTAAGCAGGCATTCAAGGCTTCAATAATGGATTACATGATTCCCTAATAGTAGTACCAATTTCTTATTCACCCATTAGTCAAACAAACTCTGCTGTGGCCAAGGGTAGAGTGAACCTACATGATGGAAGGTACTCATTATGAAGGGCAAAGATATGGCTACCAACTTGCTCCTGCCTTTTTGTATAGCATTCCACTCTCTACTTTAGTGTTATGAGAGTGCCATGCTAGCATACTCTTAACAGGTTCATCCTCATCATCCCAAGCATTGGGGGTCATCAGAAGATCATGCAATCTCTCCGCTTCACTGTTATCTAGATGAAGGATGGGCAGCTGAGTCAACCCATCAACATTTATATGGTGGATTCCAGCTCAGTGTACAATCTTCATGTCATAATGTTGGAGCTTCAATGCCAACGATCCAACTGTCCAGTGGGAACCTAAATATTTTGTAGCCACTTCAAGGAGCATGGTTGGTAACCACAGTCAATGAAGTTCCATATAAAAGGCAATAATATTATACATTCAGCAAGACAGCAAGGTACTCCTTTTTGGTGATTCTGTAGTTGTGTTCAGCCTTTGATAGTATCTTTCTGAAATAGGAATTGGGGTGATCCATGCCATTTTCATCTGGTCCAGGATGTGTCACAATCGAATAAATCCCCAGTTTCTGACCACCAATATTAAAATATTCTTTTGGTGCCACTGGCAAGCAACCAAAGCAGCCTAACTGAGTAGGGAGAGGTTTGGGGCACCGACGGCACCAAACGTTGCCTACTACTGGTTGGCTATGCAAAGTCCCCTGTGTTGGTCTGACACAACTACATGAAAGCTCCTCGAAACAAAACACCCAAAAAAGACCACAGGTATGTGAGGTATGCTAACCCAGAAACAACCTTTAATTTTTTTCTAGGATTATAAAAACAAAGGTACCCACCAATCAGGGCTCATCTGGGGAGACACCGCCAATGCTCCCCAGGTAGGGAATGCTAGGGAGAATATTCCAAAGTGAGCTTTGGAATGGGCAGGAACGCCTTATAAAGGCACCCCCTGGGGCCTCACCCAAGTCATTGATTAGGCTTGCACAAGCTTAATCTACAACTTGGGTGAGGCACAACCCAGCGCTTGAAATGACCAAGCCAAAAACATTTTAAAGCAATTCAACTCAAATTTGGAAAATCTGAATCTGAGTCAGAATGTACAATTGAGATGAACTCAATCATAACATTACCCCCTGCTAGAGGAGGGCCCCTCCCCAAAGAGGAGCCCCACAGTTGAAGGCCACCATGACAAGGGCTTTCTGGGGCGAGTTACCTCGAGCACTTAGGAAAATTAGCCCAGTTAAACTCTGGGCCCCTCAAGGAAACACAAATGTTGAGAGCAAATCAGGACTGGGCTGCCAGAATCAGCCCACCCAGCCTAAGGATGCACGCTCAGCACATGGCTGTGTTGCGCCCCCCTCCCAGGCTCCTGTTGGAGATGATCTTCCCATCCTAACCAGGAAGGCGCTTTCTCCAACAGAAGCACAAGAGGGGTGCATGGTACAGCGCAGCTGGACATCCAACCCCATTCCAGACAGACCATCTATAGGTGAGGGAGCCCTGCTGGGACAAGTCCCCTCAGTGCCATCAAATCCCTGGTGAGTAGGAGGCCCCACCGGGAAATTTAACTGGCAGTCACTTCATATCCAGGGTTGGACATCAGTCACCAGCTCCCACCAGTACTGGTTCCTCGACAACTGGGACCAAGTGACCACTGAAGTTGGCCAAACTGGGGATCAGCGGCGTGCAACGCACAATGAATTTGGAATAATGTCACAATCAGAAAATTCCCAGTTTCTGACCGCCAATATTAAAATACTATTTTGGTGCCACTGGCAAGCAACCAAAGCAGCCTAACTGATTAGGGAGAGGTTTGGGGCACTGACAGCGCCAAACATTGCCTACTACTGGTTGGCTATGCAAAGTCCTCTGTGTTGGTCTGACCCAATCACATGAAAGCTCCTCGAAACAAAACACCCAAAAAAGACCACAGGTATGTAAGGTATGCTAACTCAGAAACAACCTCTATTTCTATTAAGGATTATATAAAAACAAAGGTGTCCACCAACCAGAGCTCATATGGGGAGCAACCGCCAATGCTCCCCAGGTAATTAATGCTAGGGATAGTATTCCAAAGTGAGCTTTGGAATAGGCAGGCGCGCCTTTATTAAGGCCACCCCCTGGGGGCCTCACCCAAATCATTGATTTGGCTCACACAAGCCTAATCTACAACTTGGATGAGGCACAACCCAGCGCCCAAAATGACCAAACCAAAAACATTTAAAGCGAATTGACTCCGATTTGGAAAATATGAATCTGAGTCAGAATGTACGATCAAGATGAACTTAATTATTACAGGATGGATCCAATAGAATAGTCAGATGCGTCAGTAAACAAGATGAAAGTTTTACCAAAATTAGTGTGACATAGGATCAGAAATTTTTGTAGCAACTGATTTAGCATCTTAAATGCAGCCTTTTGTTTAGCACCCCATTAAAGGAGTGTTCTTGGCCAATAATTAGATGAGAAGCTCACTCAGCTGGGAGAACTTGGGATGAATTGATGGCAATATCCCATCATGACCAGAGACCCCAGAATATCTCAGAGGGTTTTTGGCGCAGGAATTTTAGAAATAGCTTCAACCTTATCTTGTAAAAACTAGATTCCTTCTTGTGATGTGGCATGTCCAAGGAAGTCTTTTTTCTTTTGGAAAAGGGTAAATTTTGATGGCTTTAATTTTATGTCGGAGGAACACAGGTGTTGAAAACTTCCTTTAAATGTGCAAGATGCTCATTAAAAGTTTTAGAAAAAACTGTGATGTCATAAAGATAGACTATAACAACTTAGCTTGAGGTCTTGTAAGATATGATCCATGGCTCACTGGAATGATGCAAGCGCATTGCACAGCCCTTGAGGTCGGCAAGTGGGCTGAAATAAGCCTTCACTGCAAATGAGAGCACATTTTTCATGATCCTGTGGAGAAAGATCCTTTTGCCAGTATCCTCTGGCCAAATCCTTAGCAGAAAATAATTTGGAGCCAGAGAGTTGTGCTAGAGCATCATCAATGCAAGGGATAGGATAACTATCTTTTTTGTGTGAGGTTTTTCAGTTCTTGATAGTCCATAACTACCATATGCCCTCCTTTTTTCTTTTTAATAATCAGTTGAGGAGACGACCAAGGGCTCTGAGAAGGTACTAGTAATCCAGCGTCTAGTAGCTGTTTGTACTCGGTCTTCATTTGTTGCTCTTCAACTTTAGATTTATAATAAAATTTGGATCAGATAGGATGAGCATCACTAATGTCAATTGAATGGCTCCAACCCTTCATATGCCCATAGTCAATATCAGATTTAGAGAAAATATGGCTATAGGTATCTAATAAAGAGGGGATTTTTCCAAGATCGTCCAGGGTTAGTTCATCTGAAATGTGACATTAGGCAAAGTACATAACAGTTTGTCAGAAGGTAGGACCAAATCTAACATAGACCCAGTGCAGTGAACTTTTTAATCTCCCAATGGAAATTATCAGACCTTTTCTCATCTCCTGATGATTCCTCATGGCAATGTCCTTATTAGTAAGATTCCCCAGCATAATGTTAATAGGTCGCTGGTAGGCAGGATCTAGTATTCCAGGCAATACTCAAAACTCTAGAGAGCCAACTCCATCAATACTTGTTATGTTGAATAAGCAGTTTTGGTATTTGGAAGTTAATCTTGGTGTCAACCATCCGTTGTTCACTAGACTTGATTAATAGCTCATCTGAGGCATAAAAAGGAATGCCTTCTAGAGCGTCCACAGATACAGGCAACTTATTTGTGTTCTGTCAGGACGTTGTGTAAAGTAGAGATAAGGCAGAAGATGTGTTATCAAAAAACAAGAGCATCTTCTGTTGGGATCTTATTGGTTAAAACTAGATTAACCTCTTAGTTGAATAAGGTGAGATAACCCTATTTAATGTTAATGATCCCATCGTACTCAAGCATACACTGGGTGCCAATGAGCATACATAATTAATATTATCCAAGGCCACAGCTGGTACCAACAGGATAAGCTTTCCAAATCTGAGGGGTAGAGAGGAGTATGCCCCATTATCTTGAGTGCTGTTGGGACCTGCAGTTCCATACTCTTAAAATTATTCCAGATTAGGCGCTAACTTAATATTTTTGATAAGTTTTGATGCAATCACATTAATTTTGGGACTGGTGTCAATGATGTCCATAATTTGGACCTTGTTAATGATGACCTCTACCTTGGAATCAATTCCATCAAAGTTAGGAGAGAGAGCTAGAACCTCCTTAAAACGGAAAGTATAAACAAGCTTTTGAGCGGTCTCAGGATGTCTCTCTATAATGGATTGAAAAGTATAACCAAGCTGTATGGGTTGGATTAAAGTGACAATGAACTGTTTACCATCACTAGCAGTATTGACAACCTCATGGCACCCCAGCACTTGGTCAAGATAAGTTTCTTTGGGTATCAGTGCCTGGTTAACTCTTTCAGTATCCAAGTGATCAGGTATCCTTACTTCACCTGGGGCTCCTAGGACATATTATCCACCATCTTTGTAACCCCTTCAGACTCATCATCAGAGGGGTTATCTATACAAGTCAACTGAGAGATGAAAATGAGGTCAGAGTTTGTAATGTCAGCTTTTCCAGCTTTTTTGGTGTAACACCCATTGTTAGCATGCCTCTCCTTGCTACAGGAGATGCCCGTGAGGCTCTCAGCTGCCATTTGGGTTAGATGAGCAGGCATTTTAGCTTTAAAGACCTTTGTCTTGAGCTTCTTTTTAGCTGACTTGAAGATCTCAGACTTAGCCTCACGTGGGGGAGTGATGCCTGGTTTTGGCTGCACCTAGGGGGCGGATTTCAAAGGTGATCAGGCAGAGAAGATTCCAGGGAAATAGGGATTGCGTCATGGGGACGTGCCAGTTGAGCCACTGCAGGAGGCCTCTCAGTGGAGGGCTTTGGGTGATGCAAAGTCTTGACTGACTCACAAGGCAAACTCTAGGTGCAGGTGATGAGAGGAGGCGTGACCCTGTCACCGTTAGGAAACTCTGATTAACTAGCTTGGAGAGACGTGACAGTTGAGCTGTAGGGGGAAACCCCTTGGTGGAGACTGTGGGGTGAGGCAAGGTCTCATATGAATGCATGGGATGCACTCTGGGGGCAGATGATGGAAATGAACGCTGCCCAGTCATTGAGGGTGCACTTTGCCTAACTTCACATAATGGGGTACTGTTTGTTTTGAGTCGCACTGTGGAAGAAGGTTCTGAGATGGGGATAGTCACAGGGGGAACTATGATTTCGTTGTGGGCTGCTTCAGTCAAGCTATGATTGGGAGAGCCTCGCTAGTTAAAACTTGGGGTCTCACAGAACTCCTGGAGTAGCCTCAAGTTGATGGAAATTGACAACCTCTAGAAGAGCTTTCTTAATATCATAGACACTCCAGAGGTAGCATTTTACAGAAACAAGATGCATTGCTAATGAAGGCTGAGAAGCCACTCCAGACATAATAGCGGCAATGATGACATTAGGAAGTAACATTTTTGTGAGTAACATTGTTTGGGCTTCACTGTAGAATCGATCAACAAAGGTGGTAACTGATTCTCCATTTTGCATACCGAGGCATATAAAGGCCTGCTTCTTCCTTCTTAAACTTTACATTGAGCTGAATTCCTCATTTGTGCTTCCTTAACCTCCGTACAGGTATCAAGGGTGTCCATATAGGAACCATTAACTCTTGGGCTATTTGGCTCATGCAAGGGGGGATGTGCTGGATTTTTTTGATGGTCAGTCATGCTTATATAGAAGATTCATAAACATGCAGAATCGAGGCAATGCTACCATCATCTGGGTTAAACTTGTCTCTAAAGGGCGGGTTTTGGTTAGCCAGAGTGGCCCCAAGAGGGCCTTAAGAGGAGCGCTGTTCAACTTTTTTAAGTCTAGACAAATTGCTGGCTAGCTGTTGTTCTAAAGCAGCTATCCTAGATTATTTGAAGTAGGAGGATAAGAGGGTTACTCACCTGAAAATCCGCCAAATTTGATAAAGATTGTGACGTACAGGTCCCTATAGTGAGCACCACTTGTTGGAATCCTGGTGTGATGATGCTCACTGGTGCTTTTTGCACGGAATTATAACATCATAGCAGGCCCTGAGTATTAAAACACTTAAATGCTATTAAAGCTTTGAAGGGGAAACATAACCACAAATATAATTGATTTAATGATTTTTATTAGTATATTAAGTTGAAGGGTGGTTAGCCTGGCAGGGTAATTCGTACTTCCACTCTAGTGCAGGTTTTTTTTTCAGCACTTGTTTGAAACCTGTATTGGCTATAAAAAATTCTCAGTTTGGTATATTTGTCCTAAGGTTGACCCACCTCAATTACTTTATTAGTATTCAAGTTGAGGTTAAAAAGAAAACCTTTTTAAAATATTGCCTCCTAGTATTAAAAGTAAATTGAGGCTAAAAACGAGAGAGGTGAGAGAATTCAAATTAAGCAGAGGATATCCAGATTAAGATTAATGACGATTGAGCTTATCAGAACTCTCAAAAATCTCTCACCACAATTGGGCTTAATTACAGAGTGGGTTCAACAACCAGGATGCTGAACCCATGAAGCAGAGACTTGATAGAGATGAACCAATCAGACATCTGTAAAATAGTTTCATCATAGCTGATTGCTGGAAGTGCTAGGAGTTTATTGGTAGAAAAGATACTTTACTCTTTGGGACCCCTCTCAGGTCTATAAAAGGGGATGATTTTCCCTTAGGAGGTAGCACTGAATTTAAAGTAGTTGTGGGCAGACTTTAAAGTTAATTCGCCTATTCTACCAGGAGTTCAGCGGATTTATGTTGATTAAATTTAGATTATTCAAAAAGGGGACAGCATTTAAATGGTTTCTCTGATCTGGTTAATTCTCCCGTGAATTCAACGGGAGATTATTATCAACAAAGTCAATCCAATTCTTCACCAAGCCATTCTTTTCAACTAGCCAGAATTCTAATTGTCTGAAAATTATAATTTTTACTTTACTGTGGCAAGCTGACCAGGGGACGGATATTACTGAGCTCTAAGGAGCAAAACTTATATTACACTAGAATTTAATTGAACAGAAAGAGATTAGCGTATCACTCAAACTGAATCAAAAAATAAAAATAAAAACTAAAAATTAACCAACTAGATCAGATGTGGTAAACTGTTATGCTTCCATGGTGGGGGGTCAGTTGGGATCAGGAGGCTCATCTTCCTCCTCTGTGTTGGACAGTGTGCGGCAGAGCGCTGAGAGCATAGGCATAGGTGCATCCTCAAAGTGAAGAAAAGGTAGCAAAGTGGCTTGGGAAGCTTGAATTTAGCTACAAGGAGGGTTGTGATATATTTGGAAAGGGCTTTTTTAGCCTCAAGGCAAACTTTAGGAAGTGTGGTAAAGGTGGCAATGTTGTTGCTAGTAATGCAGGTCTTGGGGCCAAATTTTGCGATTATAGCATCTTTTTGTACTTCCTTGTGGGCAACTTGTTGGAATCAGAGGAATTCTTTTTTTATGAATTTGTTGCATGGGGGAAGGACAGGTGTGGGCATCCCCTTGGCCAAGACTGTGACTGATTTCAATACAGCCTTTTGGAGGGGGCAACAATCAGGGAAGGCAACAGCTCTTTGGTGAGTTGGTGGTCACTTCAGAATTCATCTGCATTTGCTTGTAGAGCATAGTGGCTAGTTGGAAATTGAGCTGCATATTCTGCGTTTAGGTACATTTTGAGGCCTGGGGCCTCGACTGAGTTGGGGATGTGATTTCCAAAATTATTAACTTCCTCCAAATAATCCCAGGGATTTTGGTTGAAGATGATAGGTTGATAAGCATATGAGTGGGCTGGATTGGGTGGCTGGGTGGTTTTTTTTGGATTTACTGGGGTCCATGCTGGCTCCTGATTAGTTGGAGTAGGAGTGGTGGTTTGGCATTTTGGTTTCTTATCGGTTGAATCCATATCAGTTGCATCTACCATTTTGGGTGAAGGGGGGGAGGATTGTGCCCATTCGAAAAAGGTTTTGATGTTGGCTATGAGAGCATTGTGGGGGGAGTTGAGTGTGTGGGCTCCATCTTGGGCTATGGTGGAGCAGCGCCGCTTTGAGTGGTCCAGATTGAAGCAAATGGTGCAGATCATGCGCCCCTTATCTACTATGGCCCAGAAAGGGTGGTTGGGGGCAGAGGGGACAATGGTGCGAGGGGGAATTAAAATGGCAATTTCATTTGATATTGGGCATATGGTTGCAAAGGTGTGAGGGCCTGCTAGTTGGTTGTCTCCGTTGGGAACCACAATTTGTAAAATGGGGTCAGCGCCATATACTGACAACCCAGCTACTATTTTGTTATATAAAGTTTCAGGTTGGAGGTGGGTGGGGAGGCCTGAAAATTGAACCACAAGAGTGGTGTCATCCCATCTAGTACTAAAAAAGAGTGGTGTCATCAGGCAACTGGGTGCAAGTGGTTGGGATGGGGTTTCCTGGAACACCAGGGGAATGTTGGCTGCAATTGCAGCATTGGCTTCACAAGTGAAGCTGAAGTTGAAGTACCCCTTGTAGGGGCAGAAGTCAATAAGGCCTGCAGGCTGCATAAGCGCCTAGGCTAATTCTATTATTTGTTTATCATTGTATGGGAACAAGTTGCCATATTTGACCCAGAGGCTGAATTGCATCTTGCTTTGGGGGAGCACAATGGGGCTACAAGGAACCATTTGAGAATGTGTGAGGTGGAGGGCGAGATCCTTGGGGAAATGTATTGACCTGAGGGATTGAAGGCTGGTCAATCTAGTTTGAAAGCATTTCCCCGGTGGGTGGAAAATGCTAGGTGGGGTTTCACCACTGCCCCATTTTGACACAGCGGGTGGTCAGGCTAAGGACATTGGTGGTTTTCTGTTTGTTGGTTTTTTGGGTTTGTTTAGTTCTTCTGTAATTCTAAATTCTCTCAAATGTGTTATCAAGTGGAAAAAAAACAAAAAATTCTACTAACATATATCAGTTTTCATGATTTAGAAGTAAAAATAGAGTTAATTAAAAATTTACTAGATGTTTGATTTAATAATGACTATAAAAATTCCAAATAATTTTATTCTTTTTTAGTACACTTTTTCATGGTTATACTTATTTTTCACTAGATGTCTGTTTCCAGTGTATCATCTGAAAAAGACATGTTCATTGTACTTTTATCAAGTTATTGGTTTCATATTAACACTTATTTATTACTAGATTAATATGTTTACAGTATTTCCAGGAGTGACAGTATTTGTGCTAGTCTGAATGAAGTATGAATGGCGGATAATTTTAAAATCTGCTTGCTGGAGTTCCATTGATGTGGACGCTACTGAAATTGCCATAAGTAATAAACTCTAAGGCGAGATGCTAAAGGCTTAAATCCTTCACAAATCTACCAAATTAATTGCTAAATATCTTGCCATTCAGGGATCATCTGAACCTACCAAACCGATTAGGGAAGATTGTGTATGGTGGAATTCTCTGCATACCGCTGCATTAGTTTGGAAATCTCTGTACCCTATGCAACCCCAAACATCAACTAGATTTTATAAATGCCCCTAAATTCTGGAAATAAAGATTATTTTTGGCTTTGTTCAGAACTTTAACTAGTTTTACTAGGTATTTTACCTATCTGTTAGCAGAGATTTGCCTATTGGAAAATACTTTTCTGTCATGAGATTGGATCTAAAGACAAAGTATAATAGGTGAATTCGCTGGAGCTACAGCAAATAATGATTGCTTAGCCTTAAAGGGTTCAGCCTTTGAATCTAAATAAAAAACTTAACACTGGTACTTCTTCAAGGTCCCTTATGAGACTACCTGGTGAAGACATATCTTCATGTAAACAAGCCCAGCAACTACAGCCCTACAAAATTGAAGGAAGTATGTGTTTGACTAATGAACCAACTTCAAGTGGAAACTACAAAGCTTGACTTAGCACCCCTTGAACAACAACTGCCAAAGTTGGCTTGAATAGCGTGGATGAATTTTGAAGGGGATTTCCTTGACGATGACCTAACACTGATCTCCTTATACAGTCAAGTTGCTATTTTATTCACCAAAATGGTGAGCTAGTCTTCCAAGATTGAGAATCTCTGCCAAATCCTAGATACCAAAGCCTCACTCACCATGTTAACACTTGCTACACACCCTTTAAGATGATATGAATGACTTCCGCTGCCAGGTTGACAAGGCCATCCCCCAAACTGGCCTATGAACCCTGGAGTTAACTGAGACTGCTCAGTCTCCTCATCCAACTATCTATGTTATCCCCAAACCTGTTAGATATTTTAACCCTACCTAAAAAAGTATGTGTCTGGGACCAAACTCATCAAGTCATATCTCTTTGTTTAAGAATGCAATGGATAATGATACAGATCTACAGAAGTGCCACCACATGCAAACTTGTATTGATAGTAAGGACTAAGAAATCATGATGCCGTACTATAAAGAGTTTGCTACTTGAACAGAGCTAAGGGATGTCCTTATGAAAGAAATGTGAAGTAATCTATCCCTGTCCAATTGCAAACAAGCCTTCATGCAGTTCTGGCCTAAATGCAGTGAAACAAATATTGAGTTTGCTAAGAAGTTTTCTCATAAAGCTCAGGCCTCGCATTCTGTAACTGATTTACCCTGGATGACGCCACTGCCGCCATCCACTCCATGTTCCAGCACATCGCGCCCTTCATACTATACTTTTAGAATGCAAAAAAACTGTTTAAATCCATCCTTGATATTAAAGAATCAATTATGGATTGCCTGATCTAGAGGTGCATCAATCCATTAACAAGTGTAAATGCTCCACATATATATAGTAGAAAACATCTAAAGATCTAAGCCTCAATGTAGCCCTTGCTCTTAGCGTGGGTTCTTTGGGCATCTGGTGGATTCCCGTTGTAAGAAAAGGGCTGAAGAGGCGGAAAAGTGGAGTCAGCCTAGGCGTGAGGCGCCCTTTGCTGATGACTCTGTGCCTCATCCCATGCCTACCATTGGCCTCCGCTATGAATGCCACATCTTGTCCACCCCTGACAAAGTGGATGTTCCATACTCGTTACTTTTAAATAAAGAATTAAATTCCTCTTATCTAGTTCTCTCCTGTCACTTCCACTGGGACATTACATCTACTTATTCCCCCATTTTGGCACTGAGTTTACCCAAGTTGAATTATTGTCCATAAGGTGAAAATCCTGGCTATAATCAATGCCAGATTGACGATTAATGTCATTTTTCTCAACTGGTAAAACGAATAAAGGTTTTTCTGGATCAAAACCACACCTTAGTTTATGGAACTGTGGGGCCTCACTAGACTCAATCACTGGATGCTTATTCCTTCCTACCTCTCTGTGTTAGATCACTGGTTATGTCAGCTCAAGCGGTTGTTCTAGATTATGACAGTTATGACCTACTCATAGGCACCCATTTCTTTAAATTAAATTTGGCACCGAAATCAGTCATAAAGTTTTAGATTTTTCTATCCTAGGGTATCAAATTCCCTTAGTGGTCAAAGACGCACCTAAAAGGAAAGGTAAATAAAACTAGGAGTTGTTTATTGGAGCACCCAAACATCATTGACCGGCTAGAGTACCAAGTAGTTGAACCAAAAATAAGCTGCCTCTTACTCACGCTGAGGCTCAGGAAGGTAGGTTGTATACACCAACGTCCAGGTCGTTATACCCTCAAAATCGAAAAATACTGGTGGACATGGGAATCCAAGGTGCAATTCTGCCATATCATCCGTAAGGAATTAGTGGCGACCCTAATCCAGCCATCTGAGAGCCTCTTAACTTCCTGGGGTTGCTGAATCCTGCCTATCAGGGTCCTTTAATCATATTGATGTCCAATTCCAAGGATTGGCCTATGAAAATAACGCAAAACCAACCTGTTGCATATGTTTGGCCCCTGCCTGCTGATTAAGTTGAATATGTTCATGGGTTCAGGAATCTGAACATTTTGAGGATTGATGAGGAACTAACATCAGCCACGTTGAAGTAAAAAAGGTGGCACTATCACCTCTGAGCAGCAGCGGAAAGAGGATGAATTTATTGAGGATTATACTGATATGCTCAAACCCATTTTAATCGAATTTTTAAAATTACAAAACAGATTAGCAATTCAATTAGCTGTGACACCAACCCAATGATGTCCATGGCCCCACCGCCTGCTGCTCCCATGTGGGGCAGTGGCAAAACCCCACCCATAGATTCTGTCCGGTGGAAAAACGCGCTCAAACTGGTTTGTTCAGTCCTCATAAATCCTTGGGTTGGTTTGTTCCACCCAGGATCTCACCATCCACCTCGCATGATCCCAGGTGGTGCCCCGCTGCCATCTCATACTTCCCTGCTCTCACATAAATTTTGGCCTTTGGTTCAAATATGGGAAGTTGTTCCCATATGAAGACAAAGCCATAATTGAACTTTCACAGTCGGTAATGCAACCCACCAGGTTTTTTGATTTATACTCTATAAGGGGTACTTCAACCTCAGTTTCATATGTGAAGCCAATGCTGCCACTGCTGCAATTGCTCCCCTTCTCTTTGAGGGAACTCCAATTCCCACATCGCACACCAAGCTCTCCGCTAACTCCACGTTGGTGGTTCAGTTCGCTGTGTTTCCCACTCATCTTCCCCCTGCGGTGCTCCATCAGGAGCTGATGGAAGGTTTGGCAGCCTACGGCTCTGACCACATCCTTCAATTTTTGGTTTCCAATGGAGCCACACGCCTCGATGGACCTCAGGCATTCTCCACAGTCAGCCCTAGGTTTACTAATATTGCTGAGAAGATTCCCCCCGCGCCTTCATTGATTCTGCCCCTGACTACCCATTCTGGGCCTGCATTGAGGGTGAGCGGACTATCTGTTCATCATGCTTTGAGTTGGATCACTTAAAGCATAGTTGCCCCTACCTTTTTGCTTCTGCAGCCTTGGCAGTCTTGGCCACCAGCTCCCCGTCCACTGATCACCCTACAGACCTCTCAGAATGGGATGAAATTCTACCCCCTCCTCCAAAACCTGCTGCCACTACTTCATCCACAGCAGACAATCAAGTCCCTCCTATGTCTGGTGCCACCAATGCTCCCACCAATCATGAATAAGCTTAGACACCAGTTCAATCCCATTCCCCAACCCATTCGCCAGCCTCAGCCATCCCCATTGAGGAAAAAGTAAGCTTGTAGGACATGAACCCATGGACCTCGTTGGATGAAACCAACGAATTGGGTAATGTGATTGAAGACTCTGAAGTCACCATGGAAGAATTTATCCCTTTACAAACCTCCATTAACATCCCTTAGCGCTTTTATGCCCCAGCCAAATGACAATTTGTTATGCACCCAACATCATTTTGCTGTAGCAGCTGTTGCCCAACCTGAAACACATTTTCTCCATGAGGATGTTGCCTGCACAGCGGAGATTCTTGCCAAAGGTATCCTCCTCCCATTCTTGCCCTAAACAAGACCCCACAAAGCAAAAAAGCCATTTTCCAGTTCCATAAACATGCTGTGGATGCCGTAAAGAAAGTAATAACAC
This sequence comes from Massospora cicadina, assembly GCA_022478985.1. NCBI lineage: Eukaryota > Fungi > Entomophthoromycota > Entomophthoromycetes > Entomophthorales > Entomophthoraceae > Massospora > Massospora cicadina. The sequence goes on from JAKSZP010017131.1 coordinate 178,366, forward strand.
TTCAAAACTCAAACCATAGGCTACCCGCACTAGCACCGCTTTTTTCTCCCAACTTCCTGCCATTTGCATTCAAAGTGGAAAAATGCTTGTCCACTTATTTGATGCGATTTATGCTGACAACAATTTCTATAGCAACCAATACTCTGAAAACTCGCCCTGAATATCGCTGATAACCCCACGCCCTTGCTCTCTGCCTTGGACCACACTATGTACAATGAGGAAGATGCGGATGAGCCCCCTGATCCCCTTCCACCATGGTGAAATAAGTGGCTCGCCTCTGTATCACCTGGTAAGTTGTGTTCTTGTTTGTGTGCCTTGCTGCTCATTTTGGGCGGTTGTTCATATTATTCAGTTTTGTTAATTTTGACGTTTCCATTTTGGTAATGTCCGTCCACTGGCTGGCGTGCCTCAGATAAAGTTAGAATTCAGTAAGCTGACATATTCCTAAAAATCTCTGACAACTTAGGAATGATGAAAGGGGTACAGCATAAAGTCTTTATGGCAACTTAATTATAATCCATTCTTGACCTTACCAGTAAATCTAGGTTTGATTAAGCTAAGGTAGTAAAGGAACTAAAGCAACTCATGGATGTTGGATTACTCAAGCCCTTGAAAAGTCCCCGGGCCTCCCCATTGCTGCTTATATGAAAAGAGGATGGGGGCATCGGATGGTGATAGATTACTTGTGGTTGAATGCCCTTATGTGGAAAGACAGCTATCCATTACCATGGATTGATAACTCCCCTCGACTCCTGGCTGGGTATTTATTCTTCTCTGCAATGAATATTGCTAGTGGATACCGACAGATTGAGAAAGTACTGGAGGATCAGGAGAAATGCACCCTCATATCAAGCAAGGGGTTGTTTAGACCTTTGCAAATGCACCAAGGACTGAGAAACGCCCTGGCTACATTTCAAGCGGGCGATGTATGGCCTGTTAGGAGACTTGAAGATGTCAAGTATGTTGGTTTACTTGATGATGTGAATGTGTTCTCCCACACTTTCAGCCAACACTTCGCTCACCTGAAGGATGTGTTTAAATGACTCCACTCTGTGTCTCTTAAGTTAAAACCCACCAGATGTCAGTTCTTCCAAACTGAAATGGAATTCCTTAGCAATAAAGTTACCTGGTAAGGTATTTCGCCACTTTCAGAAAAGATGTTCATGATTGTGAAATTTACTTAACCAATTAGCTTACACAATATCCAGGTTTTCCTTGGGATGGTCCTCTATTACTGACGATCTATATCTCACTTTGCTGAGCTCGCTGAACTGATGACATATCTGCTCCACAATGAGGTTTAATTCCATTGGGAAGAACCTTACCAACAAGCTTTTGACGTCATAAGGAAAGCTCAGGCAATTGCTCCTATATTTATTCATCCCAAAACTAATAATTCGTTTGTTCTTTTTTACTGATGCTAGCAATGTGGCTTTTAAGGCCATTCTGGACCAACTCGATGCAAATCAAGTATACCAACCTATGTCATATTTCAGTGAAACGCTAACTTGAGTGGAGAAATTATAGTGAAACCAATCATGATTGCTTAGCTTTCTTGCTTACCATCAAGCATTTTTGTCCCTTCCTGTATGGGAAACACTTCGCTTTGGTTATGAACCATGCCTCTTTATGTGGCTACAGCAGATAAAGGATCTAGATGAACGTTTGGCGCGCTGGTCACTCAAACTCCAGAGTTACGACTTTTCCATTGTTCAATGCACTGGGATGATACCTTAGAATGTTGACAGATCAGCATGATTACTCAAATTGTGCTCTATGCAATTGAGGATTGGATTTATGAGCTCATTAGAAAACCCAATGAATGTTGTCAAGAGACTCCTGAAGTTCAGCAAAAACTGCAGAAGATGACCAAGTGGACCCAGTTGAAGATGGATTATTATATAAATAGGTTGGAACTTTGTGGTTGCCATATGTCTGCCCATCGGCTAAAACAAAGACCTCTTTGGAGGTTTATTTGACTATAGGACATTGCGCTGTAAGGAAAACTCATCAGTGGCTATGGAAGCAATGCTACTGGGATGAGATGATCAAATTGGTCCAGGATGTCATCAAAACCTTTATTATTTCCTTATCCAGAAACCACCCAATCTGACGTATCAACACCAGGTTGTGGGTACTATTGCTCCATTTGCTACTGTCAGCATTAATGTTGTGTGTCCACTGCCTATGGTGATGTATGGCCGCCAGTATATCATAATGATAATTGATCACTTCACAAAATGTGTTGAGGCCATTTTGGTTACCCCACCTACTTCAAAAGATGATCGCTTTGCTTTTATTTAAACAAGTATGTCAGAAATTTGAGAGGATAAGCTAGCTGAGATTGTTACTTTTGAATTGAGGTTTGGCATCTTAACCCTTGAGCCATCACAAATAAAACCTGAAGGCATCAATAGGACTTCTGATTTTTGTTGAATGGTTGACTGGACCTAAATAGATGGGTAATTTGTTAGAGGAAATAATAATATCAGCTGATGCTAATTTATTATTTATCATATCAAAATTATCAGAAATTATGGACCAAAAATATCCAAAGTATATCCAAACTTGGGATTTGTGGCCTAGAGATTCCACTTAGTAATATTCAATTTATGATGAAATGGGCCCAGGGCTTTGTTGATTAAGTAAGACTTAATAATAGTTGACTAGATGACTCGGGCATGTGGGCTTTGTTGGTCTATGTCAAAATTAGCTTTTAATGTCAATCAATTTTTTGATTGAATTAATTAGTAATTAGTGTTATGAATCGCCTTGGTATGTGCTGCTGATTGCTTGAGAGGAGCATTGGTTAAGCTAATTGCAGACGCGTCAGAAATGCTGTCTTGAGATATTACAAGTTTGACACTAACCCTGAGGCCATGTGAGATGCCCCTAAGTCAAAGGATTGTAGTCCCTCAGACAAACTTATTACGTTTTTCTCTGGCTAAGCGCCATTAAAAATGAGGCGTCATGGGTAAGATTTGGCTAACATTGAACCCTTTAAATTATCTCCAAGTTGATATTAATAAAGTACTATTGTTTATTACTACAAGTTAATTGTTTAATATACAAGATTTTTAAATTTAATAGTTTTCCGTTGTATTAAGTTGAAAAATTACTTGGGATCAGAAGGATCAGGACAGAGAGCCATTTTCAAGTAAACAACAGAAGAATGCAGCTTTAGAGTATCATTTGCAAAGAGTTTATATTTTGACTATTGTACACTCTGGTCTAATGTCTCCATACAATAGACACTCGAAACTCAATCTTACCACAGAAGAAGAAACAACCATCCAAAGTAAGCCAAAAACTTCAAAAAGAGGACGCAGAAGGGAAATCAAACTCAATCTAATAGCCGATATGAATGAAGCCTGGACTTCCTCAGTTGGCAGCACCTCGCACACATGTGGAATGACTTCTGATGAGGCAGAATTACTTCCTGAGCTACTACTCTGAAGATACAGACTTCCACGAACCTGCTTAACGGGCAAAGCGCTCCTCAGCCTCACCTTTAACTGCTCCTTTGTCACAGCACCCTGGTTCTTTGCTGTCAGCTCCATAATAATCATTGGTTTGCATTAAACATTTTTATTAGGAAGGTCCCTCATACAAACGCTGCTTAACGCACTGCAGCCGATTGACAATGCTGCTGAGAAGGTTGTCTACAAACTCTTTCTGAAGACCAAGGTTACGGAGTTTTGTGGACAATTCTGCGATCTGATCCACCAAGACCTTATGCTCACAACAAAGCTCATCGTTGGTTCAGCACACAGTGATCATGACAAGCTTGAGTTCAGCGTACTGCATTGGCTTAATGAAAAAATGCAGTTTATCATCAGCCTTAGATATATCTGCCATTGATATAGACAGGCGAACAGGCTTAGGTGGTTTATTCTTGGACCCTTTTACTGAGCACCACTGTCAGATTTTTGGCGGACTAGATAAGGTCTGGCGGATAGTTGCACAAAGGTTAGGCCCACTGATACAACAGAAGGACAATATAAAGATCGTCATTCCTTGAACAAAGATAGTAGAATATAGTAAATAGAAGCTAAACGCTTCCGGGAACACGATCTTTATAATTACAGAAGATTCATACTGCCAAACCTTGGGAATTTCACTAATTATCAACTTCTTTCCTACAGAGTCCACTTTAGCTTACTAACCTCAAGTGATCCCCCTTCCATTCTCCATCGCTACTGTTATCTCACCTCCTTACTGCAGTCGCTCTCACAACTTCTACTAAGCAGGTAAACTTCCTCAGGATTCTCTCAGTGCAATCTAAGCAAAATTATAACCAAATCAACTTTTTCTCATTAGTAACCTTCAGCATTTGATTCACTGACAACCATCAGTAACTTGTTATATATAACCTATCTCTGATTATCCTCAGCTTCTAGTAGCCAGTAGTTGACTTTTACCAATTGTATCTAAACAGCATTCTGAGGTAGCCAGATCCAGAGGATTCTTATGTAATCACTCAACTACCAATACTGAGACTAATTGAATTATGGTAATCAGCATAATGGGAGGAAACCAACTGGTTAGTTTCCTGACACCCATTTTAGTCCATCCACTTTGATCAACTTTTCAAGTTATTCAAAAGATGTGAGTGATGCTGACGTTGAGCCATCCCAGTCCAGCATGCCGAAAACCAAGTTGATCACCCCATAGATTACGTCAGCAAGACTTTGAGCAAGGACAGACGGAACTATAGCATTACTCAACGGGAATTCATGGCTGTCTTGTTGGTGATCAAGCCTTTTTGGCCCTATTTCTATGACACCCACTTTATCATTGTCACCAATAATTCCTTGCTTTAGTGACTACAGCAGATGAAGGACCCAGAAGGCCCTTTAGCCAAATGGCCCTAAAGATTGCAGAGATAAGATTTTACTATTATTTATCACACAGGAGCAATTCACCAGAACGCCAGTGGTCTCTCTAGGATGCCAGTACTAGCTTACAAAACCAACGATGAGAACTACTGTACAATCTTATCAGCTGACATGAATGTTGAGAGCTATAAACTCCCGTGGTCCAGGATGAGCTCCAAAAGATGCCCTATGACACTCAGATCAAGGATGGAAGGCTATATAAGAAGGTCAATAAGAATTGGCTCCCCTACATCTTCTTTTCTTCCTGAAATGACATTAGCCTAGAGGGTCATATGATTATGGTACACGGGGCCATTAAGAAAACTCACACTTGGTTAAAGACATGATATTAATGGGACCAAATGGTTGAAACCATCTAAGAGGAACTGGAAGCTAGTAAAGCTTACTGATCCCAAGACTGGGCAGTCCTCATTAATAACACTCAGTCGTTGCCACAAAGGGTCCCTTCAATGTCGTTAGCATTGATGTAGTAGGCCCTCTTCTCACTGGGCTGCGTGGCCATAAATATATCCTCCTAGATATGGACCATCTGACCAAGTGTCAAAGAGATTTTGGTCCCAACTGACACTGCAAAATCCACGGCTCTTTCTTACAAGATCCGTTTTTACCAGCATGGATGCCCACAAACTTTACTTTCATACATTGGGTTAAATTTTACCTCGCACGTAGTCCAAGTAAAAAATTTGCTTTTTGGCACTAAGCATTTTTTCGCCACCTCTTACAACTCATAAACTAATGGGGTGGTGGAACGCACTAACAGAACTTTTGTCTCTATTTTGTGGAAGACGGCCGCCTCCAATCCCATTTTCTGGAATCTTTATCTGCCAGCGATTTGCTTGCTTACAGAAAAAGCTATCTTCAAGTCATTAAGATCTCCTTCTTTGAAGCTCTATATGGGCGTTCTCCCTGCTACCACGTAGCATTCAGCCATTGCTCAAGACCTCCACTCCTGAGAACTCTGATTTAACCATGAGAGCCTTAGCTGATGAAATTGTCCGGCTTCTAGCCCTAGCCAAGAAAGGTTTGTCACCACCACATGAAGAGAGACATCCTGATTTAATTTCAGCAGACCCTCCTTACCAATTTTCAATTAGGTGACCTCATTCTCTAACAACATTGACCCAGAGGTCAACAGAATAAGATTGAAGTTATTTAATCCAAACCTTATAAGGTCATTCATGAAGTGAACTTAGAGTACTCCATTTATTATGTCAAACAGGGACCAGTGGTATTTCAAGTGCATGGCTGGTTCCTCTGGCCCTATACCCCATCCAACAGGATCTTGAGGGGAGTATTGTTGGGTTTTAAGATGATGAGCAAGTCGTAATCCATGCTTTCAAATTGAGCCTTGACAGACTGACTCTTGAACCAGCACAAACAGAACCTTACCCTGAAGGCGCTGAAACTAGAATTAATCAGGAAGCATCACACATATGATAATTAATGGAAACACCTTAAAGAATCCCGCTTCTGATTCCCAAATTACGAGAGGCGCGGCCCCCACTGCTGCAGTCATAAAGACAATGCAGTAAAATGGGGTGCCAATCAGGAAGTCAATCCAGAAGGCAATAAAATATCCTCATCATATTATGCCATAAAAGTTTTTGGGGACCCGTGTCCCTACATGCTCTATTAATATCAACTCTTTCTAACTCAATAACTAGCCCATATTAGACCTTCCTTTTCGTTTTTCAACATCTTATCTAGTTCTCAGCTTTAAGACCATAATTAAACTTTGGTGTCAGTCAAAATTTGTTATCCTAAATCCCCAATCAGCCAAAGTGGAGGCCATTGAGAAGATAAAGACGCTGGCTAGAAAGCGGTACATACATGTCTTCCTAGGGATAATTTGGTTATCGCTGACAGGTCATAGAAAACTTTAGTAAATTAGGGAGCTGCTATTTCACCTGTTGAAGATAGAGCCCAATTTGAGTGAACAAGTGGGCAAATTGGATTTTGACCAAACTTTTACTTGCCTCATCTTAGCACTAATTCTCATATGCACAAATTCTAATAATTATTTTCTAATTCAGATTGATGCATCCCTCACCGTTGTGGGGGCCATGATGTACCAGCTTAATGACTAAGGAGTAGAGAATCTCTTAGATTACTGCAGCTGGACGTTAGACATGCATAAGCGGAGTTACACTGCTTCTGGGAAGTAATGCTTATTGATGATTTATGCATGCAAGCAGTTTAGGGTCTATGTTCACAGAGTATACTTCAAAGTTATACCCAACCGCTCCTCGCTCAAGTGGCCACATAACCTCAAGGAGCTAGGGGGACAACTACCCCACTGGGCGCTGAAGTTGCAGGCATATGACTCAAAATTAAGCACTGGCCGTCGTGAAACACTAGATTGCTGATGGACTATCTCAGCTCACTTTAATTGCAAAGATGCTAACAGGAAAATAGCCTTTATGACAAGATGTTGAGCAGGCTATACACTAGTGACCTTGAGGAAGTACAACGCGCACTGGACTAACTAATGAAAAACATCGCCGTTAAAGCTGGAAAACTTAAGTTAATAGAAGACTATGAATAAATTATATCATGATCAACTAAGGATATAGATCTGATCATCAGAGACGCATAGCCACGGGAAATAGAGGATTTAAGAAGATATATGAACAACTGATACAGCACTACTACAGGAACTGATGCACTTTAATATCCATGAGGCCATCAGCTACTGTAAGGAGCATCAAGTTGAAAAAGCCATATTATAAGAGCACTTTTTATCAACTGGGTAAACTAAACATTGCTTCCTAAACTATGTTGATACACATTATGGGGCTGCTAGCCACCAGCTAAGGCCAGTTTAAGTACATTGTGGTGACTAGAAACCACCTTATGTAATGGGTCAAAGACAAAACAAACAGAGATTGGGGACTGTTATGACCACCAAATTTGTTCTGAAAAACATCAATCATAAACATGGGTGCCCCCAATTTCTTCTGATAGACAATGTCACTAACATTACTTCTAAAGGTATTGCCAAGCTTAACGATTTAATGGGGGTTCACAGGATCTGTCTACGCCATGTCACCCAAAAACCAATGGTATGGTGAAGTGGGTCAATGGCACTCTATTTGGCATCCTTAAATATTGGCGTCAGGCAGACTGTCCAGTTTAAATCTTATCTTGCCTTCCACCATCTTCACATATAATATCGCATCCCATTTGTCCATGTGAAGATCACTGTCACAACTCCTGTAAAGTTGACAACCCGCACTACCTCAAATCCTATACCACTGTGCTCATAGAGATGAAATGACCCCCAGTTGATATTTATGGGAACCTCTCCTGAATGTTGACCAATCTCTAAACTCAGGTTTACTCTTGCGCTGGCCTAGAAATTGAGATGCAGAGAACACAGAAACTTAGAACCGTTATCCTTTTCCATGCCTCATTGTAGGGGTGTGAGCGCTCTAATATGATAACCTTGGGTTTGGCAGGACGATTAAGCTTGAAAATGCCCTACAGCTTCCGCTTTGGCAGCTTCCACTGCTCCTCCCTCCGCCGTCAAGTTGGTGGCTGGTTTGGCACTTTTTCGAATGGGAATCAATCCTCCTACCCCCAACCTTGGAAATTTCTGGCGCTGCTTCAAAGGCGGCAGAAAATTAAAAATTAAAATTTTAAAAAATTAAACAATTTGACCAGATTATGGAACCCTGAGTCAATGACTGACTCAGTTTCAGCTGAGCTGCTGTGGTCAACAGCATGTGGCCAATCAGCTCCTGCCATTGGCTTAATTCTGGTGGCTGGCCAGTGCTGTCTGAATCTAATCCATTCAAGGCTCTTGAATGGATTGATGAGGATGAACAGCCATACTATGTCAATCTGGATTTCGCTTTGGAGAAATTTTTTGTGATCCTCCTGAATTGTGGCCCCGCCATTTTCACCCTTGGACCAGTTTTCCAATTTACAAAATTATTAATGAAATGGCAGTTGAGACTGCAGCTGCCCCTACCGACACCCTACTTCGCTAGCAACTTCATGGATGATTGAGCCCCTTGTTGAGGTTATTCCTATCCTCAATTTTCCCCATGATTTTGAGGAAGATGCAAAATATGAAATTAAGGAGCTCACTTTTGGTGTGATCTGTGCTTTCATCAATGAAGCAAAAACTTCTTTTTTTAACCCCAATTATCCCAAAACCTGCCAGCGCATCAAGTCTTTCACTTGTGTGCCAGCTTTCATCATTTTTGCTGAGCATCAACTTGCTCAATACGTTGAGGCAATGGACACCTCCGACCTCATAATCGAAGAAAACCCACAGCTATACCTCCTTATGCCCCATGTCTCTGATGCTCCCACCACGATTCTGTCTGCCATAATCCACCAGATAAAGTGGGCACTGGACAAAAGTTTCCCAAAGCTTTTTTGTCTTCTGATATGGCTTTATAGGCTGTTAGCTGAGGTGCCATATTTGGAATTTTTTTATATATTTCTAATAATCCCTTTGTTTGGCCCATTTGCAAATAAAGATGCGTGATGGCTCCCCATTTTGTGTTGTGCACCACTAAGGCTAAACTAAGCTTAAGCTTGAAAATATCTGAAAAGGCTTTTAAGATTAAAGAGAAGAATTTATACTTGTACATATATGCGCAAAGATTCCTCCAAAAGTCACATCATCAGCTGAATACATTCTAACTTCTTAAAGCGATTTCAGAAGGACACCAATATGCCAACCAGCACCCACCAAAAACTCTACCACCGTCTGTAGGCAACTCATCAATCCTCATGGTTGGCCAAATGGTAGGAAAGGTTGAGATTTGAGTTAGACCTACCATATAAAATTGAGCACATCAATTATAGCCCAGATGCCCTATAGACTTCGCCGTTACCCCTGACCAAATTACCTCACTGTTTGTGTCCATTGGAGTATCAATATCATCGTTCTGCCATCAGAAAACTTGTTATCACTTTCTGCTTGTAAATCTAAGCATATACTATTTTACCATAATACTTTGACTTTTGGCAATGGTGATCCCTATCAATGCATTGACTGAACTCCAAAATTACCAAAAATAGTTCCATTTCTATTGATTAGAAACTAACAGAACTACTCAGACAACTCATTATGAGCATTTCTGCAAACCAATTCCCTAAAGATGTACTTAATTTGGACATAGGACCATCAAGATGTACCAATGTTGGACAGATGAACATTTAGTTTCAGAAGCAATGTAGACAGCTTATTAGCAGAAAAAAATGGGAGATGCTAGAAAGTATAGGGGCTGCATAGAAGCCTGGCTTACTAGAAAACCAGGGTATAAATTAAAAAGGGCGTTGTATTTGAAAAAGGGACAGACGTGTCAATGCACATTTTGCTATCTACCTTCACCATAAGAACTTTGGTATATACTAATGATGGATCTTCGGCTCTAGAAGTACCCCAGGAACTCATCAGATTTCAAGAATATATAATAAAGGCTTATTTTATATCAAGCAGTACGCATATCATGAGGTATACTGTCTTTATACAGTTATACCTAATTTGGGTGCAGATATACCAGTGACAATATTACCACTTATAATCTTGATTGCATTATTTTAATTGAGTTTACCTTAAGGAAGGCTTTTTTGATAATTATACACTTCCATTAAATGTTCCAGTTATATACTGATTGTCCAGAAAAGACAGTGAATTCATCAAAAATAAACGACTATAAAAGACAACCATAATTCTCTAAAGATTCTTTAATTGCTTGATAGAAGGTGACAGACGCATTGCCTAGCCCTTAAGCATCCACATTAATTAGTTACCTTTTACTTGAAATTGAGCAGAATGCTGCTAAGTCAGGGTAATCTTAATATAATGTAACCCACTAACATGACACTATCTTGAAGAACTGAGAACTAGCTGAAAGTCAGACTCATAATTTTGAAGTAAAGGATAGTCATCTTTTTATAGAGTTCAGGCTGATTTAATCCAATTACCATCTAATTTCCTATGTCTTTTTTAATAATTAGTAACAGGATAGAATCTCACAGATTTTGCATTTTAGAAAGCAGATCAGCATCCAGAAGCTGATTGAGTTAAACTGCCACCTGCGCTTCTTAACTTTATGAAATATATAGGCTGTGTTTCATTAAGGGAAGAATTTAAGATTTTATTTGATTACTACTCCCTTCATGCAGTTATAACCACCAGCACAGTAGAAAATGGCAGCGTTTTTTAGAGCTTCAGCTTTATTTTTCTGGTAAAAACAAGAGATCTAAACTCGATATAAACCATTAAAATCCTAGGTGTAATGGGAGGTTTGCGCCAATACGCAATGAATGAATTGGGCAGTAAGAGCCAAGTTACTGACCATACTAGGTACAGGCAGGCAGAGCCCCATCCCCAAACCCAACCGCCATGTCTCATCGTTGCCATATATTCTCAGACTACTGTTCCCATGACACTGCACATCAGTAGCAGGGTCTGGGACCAGTAAAGGGCTGAGAATGACGCCAACGCCACACCAAGCTCACTGGCGGAGCTCATGACTTGGATCCAATCTGACTTATTTACTAAAGTAAATTTAATAAATTTTGAGCTTGGAAAAGTCCTTTATTCTTCAATTCCTCATAGAAGACACAAATGCCCTTCAGGGCTGCAGCGTCTTCCCTTAAATAATCCGTTGCAAACATCAGATAAGATTTCCATTTTGTTAAACTCCTCTGAACCCCAACCACCACATCATTAGTGAAGAATCGCCATCCTACCAGATCACCATTCACGCTCCACGTAAGCTCATCATCATTTTGTGGAGGTGATTCAGATTTGGGATGGCAATTTTGCCCAGCTCCTAACTTACTAAATTTGATTCCTGTTGAACTAGGGCCACATTTGGATTGACTTCCACCCAATTTGAGTCAATACACGAATCAGGTGCCTCCTGATCTGTTACATCACTCCCCCATGAAGACCAGAATTTTCAGACCTTCTCTGGGCACTGCGCACAGTCCTCTATCATCTGCCACATCGACTCCTCTACCAGATAGCCCTTCCACTTCACCAACAACTGCATTCAGCCTCTCACCCACTTGGCATCCAGTATCCGCTCCACCTCATATTCTGGGATCTCCCCTTCTCTAGTATTCAGCGGACTGGGGTGCTTGTTCCCCTCACCCCCAAAAACCTGCAGCTGGGAAGTGTATTCACTGGGTGGGCTCTGGAACCTTCTGGTAAACTCAACTCAAAGGTACCTGATTAATAGCTCTGATGATATGATATGGGCCAGAAATCTTGGACCCAGCTTACAACTCTTTACAGAGATGCCATAGTTCTTGGCGATACCAGAACCCAGTCCCCAGGTTCAAATGACAGATCCGGCGCCCTTTGCCAATCAGCCTGCCACTTCTGCTGAGCTACCGCCTGCTCCAAGTTCCCCCATAGTTTCTTCTTGATTTCCGACATGGTATGAATCATTTCATCCGCCCCCTGACATATGCCACCCGTAGATCCCCTGTTTGACTTTGGGTTGAGTCCATGGTTCATGAAAAATGGCGACATTCCTGATGAGGGTTGAGAATGGTTATTGTACACAAACTGGGCCATCCAGACCCATGATACCCAGTCATCCTGTCAATTGGACATGTAACACCTCAGATACTGTTCAAGTATCTGGTTCACGCTCTCCATTTGACCATCAGATTGCGGATGGTACGCTGAGGACTGACCTGATCTGATTTCCAAACTTCCCAGTATACTTGACCAGAATTTTGAGATGAATTGTGGGCCACGATCTGAAATAATCTCCTCAGGCAAGCCATGACGGGAAAACATCTCATCGTTGAAAACCCTTGCCACATCCTTTGCCAAAAACTTTCCAGTGCATGGGAAAAATTCATCATATTTGGTAAGTCTATCCACGACCACCATAATCGCATCCTTTCCCTGCACCTTCAGAAGTCCTACTATGAAATTGACGCTGATCAAACTCCAAGGGGTCTGTGGTATTGAAAATAATTCAACTTACCCGATGGCAGTTTTCTCAATGGCTTTGACTTCGCATGTACCAAAACTACCACACATACTTCTGGAAATCCTTATGAAGGCCCAGCCATGAATACTCCCGCTGTACCAACTCCATTGTCTTCCCCACTCCCGGGTGACCCGCCAGCAGATGGTCATGGGAAGCCCAGATTACCTTCCACCATAATGATGGGTCAGGTACCCATACACACGACTTGTGGTATAGCACCCCATCCTCTTCATGAAATCTGTGTGGTACCGGTGCAGCTGACCCTCTGTCATCTCGGACTTCAGCCTTCATGCAAACTCTGTGCTCCTCTGCTTCCAGTGAACTTCCTCCCCCAATTCAAACCCCCCATCTTCAACCATTGCAAACTGATCTGGATGGAGCATCATTGCGGTGTTGAACTCCTCCAATTCCCCCTTCTCATACACAAAAGCTCCATCTTGTCTAAACCAATCTGCCAGGACATTCAAAGCTCCAGGCTGGTACTCCACCCGGAAATCATAGCGGACCAGCTCCACATGCCATCTGGCTTGTCGCTGGTTCATCTTTCGGGGTTGGTGATAGTACTCTAAGGATTTGTGGTCCGTTCAAATCACAAAAGGATGCCAGGCATAGAGCAGGTGATGTTGCCATTCACGCAAGGCTGCCATCACTGCCAGCAGTTCTTTGTCATATATTGGGTAGTTCATTTCCATGAGGAACAGCTTACAGCTGTAGTAGCACACGGGATGTTCCAAACCCATCCTCCCCCTCCTGAAGCAATACCGCCCCCACAGCACAATTTGAGGCATCTGTCTCAACCACAAAAGGTTTCCTCGGATCTGGATGGGCCAGCACTAGGGCAGTAAGTAACTTACCCTTTAGTAATTCAAACGCCTGCTCTTCATCCTTTCTTCATATGAACAGAACGTCCTGTGTCAAACGCGTGGGTGGTAAGGCCGTCTGGGAAAGATTCTTCACAAACTGACAAAGGAAGTTCAAGGTACCCAAGTTACTTTGCACCCCCATCTGATCCATGGGAGCCTTCCATGCCCAAACTACTCAGAGCTTATCCGGACACCCCCCAATCCATTCCAGAATATCACGTTGCCGAGAAAGATTACTAATCCAGTTGACCTGCACTTGGAGGGCTTCAACTTCAAACCCATTTAACCTATTGCCCCAAAACTTCCCAAACATCTCAAATGTGTTCTTCCTGGGACCGCGAGAACACTAGAATATCATCCATATAAGTGGCACAGCAACGTCCAATCATCCCCCCAAAGACATGGTCAATCATCCGTTGGAACATTTCTGAAGCGTTCCTCAGACTGAATGGCATCACATGGTATCAGTACCCCATAGGTGGTACTTGAACGCCATGTATTGCTGATGCTTCGGCCTCACTGGAATCTGATTAAATGCATATGCTAGGTCAAGCTTTGTAAACATCATGCATTCATTAACCATTGGAAGATTATTCTCCAAAAGTGGCATCAGATACGGATCCAGCTCTGTGACCACATTTAGACGTCGGAAGTCCACACATGGGCATAAGTCGCCACTTGCCTCTGGTACTAACAGCACAGGAGACACCACCAGAGACCTGGAGGGCTCAATCAAACCCTTGTCTAGCATGGACTCCACATGGCTCTACAATGCTTCCCTGGCCCATTCATTTAGAGGATAGACCAAACATCCCTTGGGAAGGTACAAACCCTCCTTGAACCAAAACGAGAATGTAAACAAACCCATAGGGGAAAAAGGTGAACTTCTAATGGGACCAAACATGTCCACAAAGTCACTGTATTCGGGTGGGAGCTCTACCTTCTGCATTCCCCTAAGCTCCTGCATCCACTCAGGACGTCACCCCCAACCTCCATCTTTCACATCATTTGAGGACCAATCTGGGGTGATAAGGTAATTGTTTTATGCAACACATTGATCTGTGGCTGGAAGCGATGCCACCATTGCATCCCCAGCACCAAAGGGTGGGACAGATCTCAAATCACACAGAAACCCTCTTTCAACCAAAAAGGGTTCTTCCAAATGACAACTAAGGGCTCCAGAACCCACAATGGGGCTCTTCTTAATACGTCAGCAAACACCACCTCTGGCCCCCTTCTCATTTCCAACTGCAAACGTTCTGCTAAGGCAAACTCCACATAATTCTCCTCAGCCCCTGTATCCACCAGGGCCAACACCTTCTTGGTCTGGCCATGCGAGTATAGCTCGACTAGAATAAATAACCTGGGATAAAGCGAAGAATAAGGTTTAATGTTAGAAGCATTCTCAGATTGAAAATTTGCAGGCAAATTAGGTCAGGGACTATAGCTCTGCCTGGGTCACAGACCTGCTCTTCCTGACTCCTCACCACTACTCTGATGGGATCCCCCCATGGATATTCCCAAAAATCTGTGGAGAACACCGCCAGCCTTCTTGTACTCTGTTAGCAATGATAGGCGACTGGACCCTTCCTGGGGATATCGAATGTTCTCTCCAGTTCTGTGCCAATGCCAATTGCTTTTCCACCTGCATTGCCAAAGTGATCTCCTCTGCCAATAAACCCTAAACTTTAGCAGCTGCCATGTCGGCCAACATGTCCGCCTGCAGACCTTGTCTGAACATTTGCGATGATTGTGAATCCAAGACTCTTGCTGCCTTTGCCAATGGCTGGAAAACCCACCCATATTCCTCCACCAAACCTTGGACCTGTCCTACGGTCAACAGAGGTGACCACGCCTTGTCCTGCACCTCATCCGGACCAAGATGCTCAGTTGATTCAGTCCACACACTCATCCATGGATCCTGGCAGGTGTCCTTGCTCCTTAACCAACTCTTGCACCCACCCAGAAAGTTCTGGAGGTAGTGCATCCACAATTTGTGCAATCTGCAATGAGAAAGGGGTCTCTCCACCCGTTGCTTAAGCAAACGCGCCTGAAAACAAATCTGTGACACCACTTAGTGAATCTTTTCTAAGGCCTCCATAGGCAAAGCTGCTCGTCCTTTTGGGGATACAGGTCCCCCTTGGCATTCCTCCCTCCTTGTGGGCCTCAAACCACACACTCAGATCACTTCTCTTATCACAAACGTAACCGAGAAGCTCACCATCACCACCATCAACACATGGTGGTACCACTCCTCCCATCCTGGGACCACCTCCTCTTCTTGGGGGCCCCACAAAACTGATAAGGAAGTATTAGAGTTGTGTCTAATGTAATGGGTGGGTTTGCGCCAATACGCAATGAACTAATTGGGCAGTAAGAGCAAAGTTACTGACCATACTAGGTACAGGCTGGCAGAGGCCCATCCCCAAACCTGACTGTCATGACTCATCATTACCACATATTCTCAGACTACTGTTCCCATGACACTGCACATCAGTAGCAGGGTCTGGGACCAGGATAGGGCTGAGAATGACGCCAACGCCACACCAAGCTCACTGGCGGAGCTCATAACTTGGATCCAATCTGACCTATTTACTAATGTAAATTTAATAACTTTTGAGCTTAGCAAAATCTTTTATTCTTCAATTCCTCATAGAAGACACAACTGCCCTTCAGGGCTGCAGCGTCTTCCCTTAAATAATCCGTTGCAAACATCAAATAAGCTTTCCACTTTGTTAAACTCCTCTGAACCCCAACCACCACATCATTAGTGAAGAATTGCCATCCCACCAGATCACCATCCATGCCCTGCATAAGCCCGTTGTCATTTTGCAGAGGTGATTCAGATTTGGGATGGCATCTTCGCCTGGCTACGAACCTACTAAATTTGATTCCTGTTAAATTAGGGCCACATTTGGATTGACTTCTACCTGATCTGAGTCAATGCATGGATCAGGTGCCTCCTGATCTGTTGCACTAGGTCCATCCTCTAAGTTCATATCACCTTAGATTTCACATTTTTAAATGGCTTTCATTACATTGATAATCATTTTTATTACTTATGCTATAGGTTTATGGAGCAGAATATTCCTTTTTTAGTCATTTTCTACTTGCAAAATAAGATATCAAAAATATTAGAGGTGGGCCAACCTTGGGACAAATATACCACACGGTGATATTTCTAGCCAGTACAGGTTTTGAACTCGAAACCTGCACTAGGGTGGAAGCAGTTTTACCTGCTAGGCTAGTCAAACCCAAAATAAGATATCAATTAATAAACAGTATCTAAAATCCTAGGGAAGGTATAAGCCTTTTCACATACATAGGAAGCCCAGATAACTAAAGAAGGTGATCAGTGAATTATTTACTTTAATCATAGTGTCAATAATAGATTGGGAACACATATTGATCACTACTTCCGCTGCAGGTGAAAAAGAATCTTGTTTCTATACTAACTAAAGAAAGAGGCAATTTATTTATGCACTAAACTATACCTATTGGTTCAGCATGTGAAGATGTTCCTATAGCATACAGGTTCATTCCTGTAGTTTACAAAGGAGTTGGCTATGAAACATCATGATATTTTCCATAGAATATATATTACATAAGAAGCACTTATTTTTCTAATACCACTATAGTGAGTAATTTTTTTCTGGACTATGTTTAAAGGTATGCTTGACATAACTGTACCCCTTGTCCCCATGAGAGAACAAATTGAGAGGCTACCAAATGCCCAAGATCAATCTCTTGTCCAGGTATTAGATTTCCTCCTAGTATATCTTGTAACTAAACAAAAATAATAAAAGCTGGTAAATGGTATTTTGTCATGCAGTAACTAATAACTTGTATACAAAAAACAACTCAATCCGAATAAATTATGAGTAAACAATACTAATTACTCATTTAAATTTACTTGATTTGCTACCTATGCTATTTGTGAGCTTGTTAAGATTATAAAGGCTTTGGCAAAATGCTAATTTTAAGGCCTATCTATAGGCTCAACCCCATTAGAATAGATGATTTACTCATTTGTACTCAAAATTTCGCTAATTTTCTAATTACCTTTTGTATTTATGTTTGTTTATAAATTTGTATGATTTTTTTATAAGTACAAAAATCCCCATCAATTTGTAGCTCCTATAAAGGTAATTCATCCATTCCTTTTATTTGGATTTTGCTCAAGGTCTGGCATTGTCTGATGGATTTTGATATATTGATTTGGTTTGATTTTTAGTGCCTCAGTAGCAATTTGGTTTAACCAACCATTTGGTTTTTTTTTATACTTTATATTTTTATGTATACTAGATTTTAAATTAAATGAAGGTTTAAATACCTTAAGACTTGACGCCAGTGTTGATCTGTAAAATTGCATTACTATAGATTACCCTTGCCCCACCACCTGCGTTTTCAGTAGATTAGTTCATTTAATATGCTGTCAGATATTCTGATGGCAACCTTTGACCCAAAGACTAAACGTTTATAAATTATTTCCTATATATTTTTTAGTACTAGATATCCCAACATATGTGGGATTCATTGATGTTTATTGAATTACGCCTGGGCTCCTAAGAGCCTGAGGCGAGGGAAGGGGAGGGAGGAGGCATCGAGAAAGGGAGGGGGTTTGTGCGCCAGAGCCGTGCTGCAGTGACAACTGAGCGGGGGAGGGTTGGCGACATAGTGCAGACCTTCAGGGCCATCTCAAAGTGTACCCAAAAGTGGGTAATCATGTGTGGAAGGGTCCACACCTGCTGGTCAAAGGCAGCACGAAGGAAGGAGTTATGGATGGTCCAGATGGCTGTGGCATAGGTGAGGACACGGAGGGGTCAGTGGCAACCAGGCAATGTCTGCTCAAACATGAGGTCTTGCACAGGGTGTCCGGACCAGGGCTGAGCATGGAGGAGCGCGCGGGCCTTTGGCCAAAATGTGGCGACACCTGGACAGGTGAAAAAACGATGGAGGTGGGAGTCAATAGGATCCACACAGCGGGGGCAGCTTCAGTGCTGGAAGGTAGGGCCAGTCCAGTCCCCTGTCCTGTATGAACAGTGGAGCACCCTCCATAAGGTGTTGGACACCTTTGCTGACAGGATGGGGTGATAGACGTCCTTCCACAATTCCTTAAGGTCAAATCTCACGGAGGGAGGGAGGAGCTCAGGGAGTCTTGGGCGGATGGGAGGACGATCTTGGGGGTTGAGGCGAGTTGTGACAACTTGTCCATTGTGCACAATTGCATGGCGACGGGGGCTGAGGCCAGGGCCTTCCCTTCTGTATGGGAAGGCATGGTGGATCCGCGCGCCTACTCGTTTCAGGGCAAGGAGAGCCTGGTTCCAGTAGGGGGATGAGGATGGTTTTAGGCGATGGCCTGGGTGGTTTGTGAGCCACTCCCATAATGAGGTCAGAGATGCTCTAGGAAGACCCAGAGCTGCTGACACTGACTGGCGGAGGGCGGGCGCCCATTGGGGCATGGGGGTCGCGTCCCAGCAGACAATTGGCCATAGAAACTTCAGGAAGATTGTGGTGGCGTGGGATCGCGTGTCCAGAAGCCCTAGGCCTCCTTCATTGCAGGGTCGGGCAATGGTTGAGAGGGCCATTGGTGGATGGTTTGAGCCCCAGATCCAACAGCGGAGGAGTACATTGAGCCGCGTATAAAAGGCGTCTGTGAATGGGCAGACGTGCGTTAGGAACCAGACTTTGGAGAGGAGGAACACATTGGCCATCAGAGCTTGACCCTGGGGGGTGATGTGCCACCGGTTCCAGCTGGCAATCCTGGAGTTAACTGCTGCAAGGAGCAAGTCCTCATTGTCTTTTAGCGCAACTCCTTGTTGGTTGGTGAGAACGCCCAGGTGACGGAAGGTACCGCGCTCAGGTTCGATACCAAATGGTGGGGGAAGGTGGGGGAGCCGACCTGTACAACTGTTGTCTTGGAGGTGTTGACCATGGCGTTGGAAGCCTTGGTGTACCTCTCAATGGTCACAGCAGCGAGGGCGACATCCCCAGGGCAGCCAAATGCAATGGCAGTGTCATCTGCAAATGCCATGGTGCGTGTGTGGGGGCTTTACCTGGGACCAGAATCCCTGTTAGCTTGTCCTGTAAGGAGGCCAAGAGGGGGTCAAGGGTGATGTTAAAAAGGATAGGGCTCAGGGGGTCCCCTTGCTGGAGACCTTGTCCAACTGGTACTGCCACTGTAAAACCCATTGGCGCCAGGACTCTGGTGTGGAGCTGGTCATAGAGCGCTGATATCCAGCGCCTAGCTGCGGGTGGGAGATGGAAGCGGGCCAGTGAAGCATCAATATACTTCCAGGCTACCCGATCATATGCTTTCTCCATATCCAGGATTATTTCCTATATATTAATTTTGACTTTTCTGGTGGATTGATCCTCATCTGCTTGCCAGCTAGATATCTAGTTCCTTAAACCAGTTTTGTTTCATTGATTATAAAATACAGAAATATTTAGCAGTTCCATACTGAGCCGCCCCACCAATCAAGCCCCTATAAGATGCCCCCAATGTTGTACAGATGCTTACCAAGGCGTACCTAAAGTTGGACAGATAATTGACAGGTCTCAGAAAATTGTCCACAGTCCATTAGTGGAACAGAAAGAAGAATAACTAAAAGTTTCTGACGCAACAGAGAAGGGTGACTCAAGCTATGACCTCGAGGCCTGTTATACATTAGAAGGATCAATTATTAGAAAGGGGGTAAAAACGGGAAACAATAATTTTTAATATTGAGTTATATCAGAGGAATGCTAGTTAGTCTTTATGATGGATTTATCACCGCTGTAAGTAAACGTTGATACCATAGTAAAATTGAAGATACTTTACTATAGGCTTAAATTTTTATCTAGAGTTTTTAAGGTATACGTCCTTATACAGTTATACCTGTTTGAGTGCACTATTGCCTGTTACAAACTCTCCTAGTTATAAGTCCAAATTAGAAATTTTAAAACTCACATGAGGAATTTCCACACCCTTTATCTACTAAAAGATTCCTGTGCTCCCATGCTGCTGTTACAGCCTCAATATTCCCAAGGAGGGGTAAGCGTATTCCATCGCTGCTTCTATCAGGCACTTTATACCTAACAACACCTATTCCAAAAAAGACAATAATTAAAGGAATTGAACACTTTTGTTGTAAAGTCCAACCAAAAACATGAATAAACTGAGCAATGATTCCAGGCTGAATGTCACCATTTTGCTAGTTTAGTGAGGCAACTCTGTCAATAAGTTGAGAAGGCCACTTGTACATGTAAACATGACAATGAGCAGGATTGGTCCCTGGGCTCTTACCAAGAGGATATCATCCTGATCATTATAAACTACCTGACTACCTTAACTATCTTACCCAAGGCCAGAAGCTATTTCAGCGCTGCCTAACTTTTACTATAAACCCTGTTGCCACTGCAGAGGATTTTAATAAATCATTCCCTTCTTCTGAAAATACTAATTGCTCAGAAAAATAGTTCCAAGCTAGTTAGGAATCAAGGTTTATTGACGTTTAATAGGTTTGCCAGATTACTTTGCCCAAGTTCAACAAAAAAGGGAATAATAATACTTCAATGCGGCTACTAAAAATCACCATAGGGACATAAATGACTAGGCCAACGTGTCCCCATTAGTGAAACTGTTGGACCATCTCAAGAAGATCTTGTAATACTAACCTTTGTGAAGCCGGCATATCTTACAAATTTGCTAAACAAGTTTTTATTAAAGATTTTGGAGGGCGGAACTGAATATACAGCGGAAAACATCTTCCCTTTCCAAAATCTTTACTTCTGGAAATGAAGTTAAAGTCTTCACTGATTGCTTTTCCTATGAGGCTTGAGTTTTGTATGGACCAAGGTTCTGAGCCATTATGATGCTCAGATTGTTTTATGCCACACCCAAGAGCATTTATAAGGAATTAGATTAGCTGTGTTACCTGTTTTCAATTCAGTAATCAACATAACTGAGATGATAAATTATCTTCGCCGTTGCACCCTCACTTTTGACATACTAAACACAGCATATGTCAAATAATTAAGATCTGATGCACCAAATACTGATTATGCTAAATATTCAACTTGTCAGAAGCTTTCTTGCTACCCTACTAAAGAACATGGTATTCTTTATCTAACATTGACCTAAGGCACTTATGTGGAAAGACTAGGTGGGTTAAAAAAGGGGTTTTATACTTCCACTATAAATTTGAAAAATCACATCTAATGAATAGAAATGATATTTGTTGCGGCCTCCCTGGTAGAACCTCCCATATGAGCATAGATAAAACGTTTGTTATGCCTCCACATCCGCGGATGACCAGGTACTTATTTTCATTACCTGAGCCAATCAGCTACTATTGAAGTTTTCCACTTTTCAGATCAGATAATTATGATTAGTGTACTTACATTGATAACAGCTTGGCTAAAATTAAATTTTGGTTGTTTGTAGACAGCGGGGAATTTAATAATACAATATTTTTTGTGCTGGTAGAGACTTGGTATTGCACCCATAATGCTAATTAAGCAGAATATGGGACTGTGGACCTAATACCACTACCTAACTGAGATTATAGCTCCTTGCCGCTGTGGTTTGGTACTGAAGTGTTTTCTGCTCTGGGCATCAATTTACTGCATAATAACTATGAGCTACTTATCAGCACTACTTTATTATTATAATAATGGGATACAATTCATCTTTAAAAGTGTTACTTTTAATATTAGGCCAACAAATTCAACTTTACTATGCTAAGAAGGAATCCCTGGATAATAAACGTGGCTTCATGTGCATGGCTACCAAGATTTTCATTTTTACAGCTGATGTTCATTTGCAGACGCCTAATGGGACTACAGTGCATAGTTTATACAGCAACACCAACCCTTCTGATTTATGGTACAATATTCTAAGGATCTCTCCTCAGGCATGCACTGTATAAAGATTTATAGTGTGTATACTGTGCCCCTGTGGCCTCCAGGGCTAGAAGAGGTTATCTACCTTTCAACTTGAGCCCAATCATCATCCTCTTTTAATTGTTAATGTTAAGTTTAGTGGGGAAACTATACCAATTAGATATCATAAAGGCTGCTGAAGCACTTAAAATCCACCTCAGCATATTTTAAAGTCCAATAAAATTTCACTGTATGCTGGATGAAATTGTACTATTGACCAGGCCACCAAGAACTTGTCAAAATGAATGTTATATACATGATCCTGATGGCTTGTATTGTAAACTCCCCCACCATCTTCCAATGTAAAGCGGAGCCCATTGCTGCCTCTGGTGATGTTTATCTTAATCAGGGAGAAACTAAGATTTCCTTGGAAACACCTACTATGATATGGTGCACATCAAAAGGCATCAAATAATTGCCTATGTTTATTCGTTGCCTGGCCTAATGGCCACATCATCCTGGAAATTATCCAGCCCCCACTCATTTTCATGATTAAATAGTTGATCAAGTGTAGGGAAATTTTGCAATTTAGTTTGATCAATCATTTTAATTTTTATTTTATACTTTAGATTTTTAGATTTTCTAGATTTTTAATTATATTAGGGTTTCCATTCTTAGGCCTTAAAGCCAGTATTAATCTGTAGAATTAATTTTCGATAGATCACCCTTGACCTGTCGCCTATGTTTTTGGTAGATCAATTGCATTGATCTGCCATCAAGTATTCTGCTGGAATTTCTTGACTAAACTCTAAACATTTACAAATTAATTTACTTAAATAATAACGACTTTACTTATGGATTAATCCCTGTCTGTTTGCCAGCCAAATTATTCAGCTCCCTAAACCAGTTATTTTTCATCAACCATTAATTAAAAGATTACATAGCAAATCTTTCATGAGACACCAAGCCAATCAAAAACCTAAGATGATGCCCCCAATTTTAGACAGACACCAAGACTTACCTGACGTTGGACAGGTGACCATGATGTCATAGAAGAGTTGTCCAAAGTCTATCAGCGGACCAAAAAGGGGGATCACTAGAAGCTTTGGGAGCAACAGGGAAGGGAGATTAAAATCCATGCTTTGAGGCCCAGGTATATATTTGCGCAATTAAAAAAAGGATGAAAATGTGGAATTATAATTATTGTTATTGTTTTTTATTAGAAAAACGTAGGTTTGCCTTTAAAGTTGGATTCATAACCACTGGAAGTACACAACGAGATTACAGTGAAATTATAGATTATATTTAGTAAAATCTTGGTTTTCTAACTAGCATTTACTTTTTTTTAGTACTAGACTAGCATTTACTTTTATTTTCAAGGTATACTGCCATCAACAGTTATACCTTTTTGAACGCAAAGTTACCTGCGCCAAACTTTCCAAGTTGCAAGTTCAAATTACAGCAGCATAAATTTGGCTGATCCCTTAAAAGTATAAAAGGCTTTAAAATTATTAGTAGTTTGGTATGAATTCCATGCAGCCACTAAGATTGTAATTACTTTTAATTAGGAAAATGCGATGGTCAGAAATATCAAGTACCACAACATCACCCCTCTTTAAATAAAAATTCTTAATCTTATCCTGAAATTAGTGACAATACCTGGATATTTGCCATGTGGCTTATTCAATTGGATACTTTCTATATTTTACTAAATAACTTCATTATAATGTAACATCTTTCTGTCCACAATCTCAGTGACCTCATACTTAGGAGTTTAGATAATGTAGGTAGAAAAGGGAAGAACTTCTCTGGAAGAGGCCCCTTAAACAAACTGAGGTGGAAATATGGATGGTGGGGTGCGCTTTAATCCCTCTGGTAAGAATAATTCAGATGCAACTAGTTTAATTAAAAAACCTTGTATGGGCCAGTCCACACATGGCTGAAACTGTTGTGAAGTACCTTTATATTATAGATTTATGAATGTACTAGCACATAGCTCTCAACCTTTACTAAAAGATTGTCATGTCTATTAATGTCAGCTTTTCGTTATTTGGCATTCAACATGCAATTCAGACGATGCTTAAAAGTTGTAGAGTCTCCTTAGCATTCTTAGCGATTTTATTTGCAGATGGATTCTTCGCCCCTAGTGGTGGATCTAAGTTCTGGAGTTGCCCATGGTTGGCAAAGAAAAAAGACACTTAAATTGATTCGTGAATCCTGTTGTACTTAAACAGTTTTAAACCAAACCAAAAACTTTCAGTATGGCTGACGATCTGACACACAATAAAGGAAGAGTCAATTACTTATCCTTTTCTTGCTTATGTGGATGTCAATTTTATGAGTAGGGGTTGTAAGGGTACAGAAAAATACCAAAGTGATTATGAACTAGTAAAGGTTATAATGCAATCCTTAATGAGCGACTCTACAATTTTTACATGCTGGAGCAAGTGTTGCTGGTTGTAGTTGATTATCAATCTATTGACAATATGTTATTGTACACTCTCTTGCCTTCTTGAAATACACTTAGTACGGTGCTCTTATAACAATATACTACAAAACTCTTAAATAACTTCTCCCTTGGCTTTATTAGCAATCAAGGTATCCACTTTGTGGTTGTCCTTTCTGACCAGATACTAGGGTGTTTATTTTATCTTCTGCCTAGCTCTGATATAGACTGGTTACTGAAAATCTATTCACTTATAACAAAGATAAGTGAAACGATGGGAAAGCTTGAGACAATTTGTTTTAAGGATCCAATAATCAAATAAAAATATACTTATATACTCTATACTAGTTCAAAATGATTTAGGTTAAGAGAAGGGGGTTTTTGTGATATTATAAGTTCATCAAAAAATTGTTGTAAGGAGCTTTATTAACTTTCACTTTAGTTGCGGCAACCTATTTGGTTAAGTTCCTTTTATACATGAGCTCCATCTCATAGTGGAGGTCCCTGAACCAGAACGTTGGATATTTCATTATGTAATCCCCGCTACTGGGTCAGGAGTGACAACATTACTTCATGCTATTGACATTATTACCCGTTTTGGATTTTGTGGTCTAGGGTCAGATGGTAGTTCCATTCCAAGGCGTCTAATTTCATGGTCTCAAATACTACAAAGAAATTGTTCTCTTTACTTGGTACTTTTCACATAGTCTGATTAGGTAAACTTTTATCGAACAGGGATCAGTAATTCTTCCATCATCACTATCATAGACTGAAACCCTTTCTTGTTAGGTGCTTGCAAAGCTATTTTGCCCCCACAAAGGTATAAAAGAGGCTAAAATTCATAGTTTATGTCTTCATAGGGTATCCAATGATCTTGTGCATCGCCTGTCACATATAATTTAGTTGATGCCATCTTGACCAATTGAAAAATTATTTTGGGTCACCAGGGTTTAAATGGGTTCTTGACTCTCTTCTGAAACCTGATCCTGGTTACTGTAATTCCAAGGTTTTTAATAAAATGAAAGGTTTTTTCCTGAGGGCATGAAATTAGTTTTTGGTATACTTGTAGTCTCATTCCATATTATTTTTTCCAAAGTGAAACCAGAGTAAAGACTTTAGGTGTGGCCTTGTACCCTGATAGATACTAAGTTATACATTGTCTTTTTTAGATTATTGGCTCTTCTATTGACCAGTATAGTCTCAGAGCCAATCCAGATGGCTTACAGCTTCTCAGTTTGGCTTTCTCACAAGTGGTAGAATAAAACCTTGCTTCCTATGGTGAATTATGGTAGTCTAGTTTGTCTCTAGCCTCTTACTGGCTCTTTGGAATAATCATCTTAAAAATATTTAGCTATTTGCATCTGGATTTTGATTAACTTGTTGGACAACGCATGCTTATAATTTCCAGGGGGAGGTTCTTTCATTCCGTGGTAACTACTTCAGCTAAAAAGATTGGTAAAAGCATTTTTTTATATGTAACCTTAGATGGAGGCATGCTTATTATCCAGAGATGGCTAAGTCTGTAAGCTATTAGCGCGGAAGGCATTACCTGGTTGCATTATGATTTGAACTTCATGGACATATTATTTACAATTTCTCCTAAGGTTCCATACACAAATTCACATTTCTTATTGAAGGTGTTTAATGATAGTAAATTGCTGTCTCACTACAACCAGATTTGTGAGCTATTTCATGGCATTGGAGATAAAGTTCATGCTATTGTATGATAGAAAAACTTTTGGCATACGTGTCTGTTTATAGTCTTGTATATGAGAATCCAGTGGTGTTTCCTAAGTGTACTACTTTTCTGCTGCTGCTTCGACTCATTGAGTGAAATGTTGATCTTTATACTAATGATTTTAGTAATACTTGAGGCTTTAGTAACAGTCGTATTACATCTAAGGATACGTTGCTAAAGATAATTTTTGGTGGGATTGTAGGATACTTAATTGTTTTTTTTTTGAAGTTAGGAAACTAGCACATAGTTCACTTAGTTCTAACATTTACTATTTAGTTTGACATTGGCTCATAATAAAATCACTTTATTAGTTTCCCAATGCCTTATAAAAAGTTCATGCTCACATTTTTGTGGGCTTTTACAAAATATCCATTTAATTGCTGGGCCAGATGTAGGGGTACCACTTTCTTTTAACTTCTTCTGGGAATTTCCATCAACACGCCTGCAGTCCTTGAAACATCCTCCTAGGACAGTATTTAATTCCTCAGTATCATCCTGAAATTCTTCTCCTGGTAGCATTAATAGGCAGTACAGTTTTTGCTTTCGTGTGCATGAAGGTGGAAATAGGTATTTGTGACAGACCTTAGGATTTGAGTTGTTTATTTCCTGCTCTGTGTCAATCTTAAAGTCATATTCTTGGAGTAACTCCCATCTAGACAGACTTTTATAAGAATCTTCATATTGCTTAGCCAGTGGAGTGATGTGTGATTCATCACCACTTTGATATGTGCTACTTACAAATAGTCCAAAGAGTTTTACTAATATGATACTTACAGGCACTCTCTTTTGGTTCTTGTATAATTTTTCTACACTCATGAGAAGACCCTGTGTAGTAATCTATGAATTGTTCTTTTAATTCTTTATCTTATTGGGAGAGTATAGCACTAGGCCTACAGTTTCTGATATATGTAAAAAGATAAAATATCTTGTCAAATTTAGAAAAATCGAGGCTCTTACCATTCTTGCTTTCTTTTCCTCAAAGGCCTTCTCTTGTTCAAGATCCAACTCAAACTTGGATTTCTTTGTTAACAGATTCTCTAATGGTGTTGCCAAGTCTTCATAATGTGGATAATCTGGTAATAGTATCCCACCATTCCAAGAAAGATTTTGATGTAACACATACTTTGGGGTTGATCCATAGCCACTAACACCTAGATCTTTCATTTCTGTGGCTTGTTCCCTGATGTAGATCTCGTGTCCCAGGAGCACCACTTATTTCTTCATAAAGATACACTTTCTGCGCTATAACTTCAAATTGGACTCCTAAGTTGGTTGAAAATGATGCACAAGTGCTGAAGATGTTTCTTGGGAAGTATGACTGAACATTCTAATATCTTTCAGTTATATTAACATTTTGGTATATGGAGATCCCCAAAGATCTAGTTCATTACTTTTTGGAAGGTTTCAAGGGCGTTGCACAGCCCCTGCAGTAATCTCATTGGTGTAAAAACCTCTTATTTTGATATAAGGGAGCACTTTTATTAGTCCTTGAATAACGGTTCCATCTGCCAGTAGCCACTAGCCAGATTCAAAGCAGATAAGTACTTTGATCCTCCTGGTTGCTTCAGTGCGTCGCCATTTCTTGGGAGCAGGTACAAATCTTTCTTTTTTAACTTTAAGCAACCATTAATAGTTCAATTTTCAAGTGATGTGTCCCTAAACGTATATAGTGACAACAGCGGCGAAACTCAAGTGCCCTTTATTGGTTTTATCAGCCCTTCTTTGGTAAGTTGGTTCAGTTACCTTGTGATAACTTCATCTTCAGCTTTTGATTGGTGATACGTCTTAGACCTGATGGAGATAGAGGAGCAATATTATTTCTATAAATATTCCCTTTGCAAAGTCCATAGTCATTTGGTATGGTAATCATAAGTCCTAAAACTCATTCAAGAGCTCATCCATACACTTTCGCTCCTTTTCCATTACTTTTCTGAGTCCTAGTTTTTGAACTATCCAAACGCATGCTGATTAAAAGATCAAAACTTGTTAGTGATGCTTGTGTAACAACTTTTTCATTTAACCACTGGTATTTGCTGTTTAGTGATGTTTCTCAATATGACAGCAAGATTTTCCATAAAACTTGAATTATATAACCAAAGTATATCCTAAGGCTCTTGCTCTCTGATTACACCATTGCTGAAATTTCAAGTACTGTGTTTGGGTCTAGTTTTAATTATTTTTATTTTTAGGTGGACCAAACTTGGGACAAATATACCACATCAATAGAAGGGATAGGGAGTAGGGAGCGAAAAATATAGTAGTGAGGACAGAATTCAAGTACTGGGGGTAAAATCTTCCTGCACATGTTATTATAGTTTGGTCTATATGATCTAACTTCACTAATTAGTTTGGTCAGATCAAGGCATGGTGAGCAAGTCCACATGTATTGATATCCTCTTGACACAGAAATACAATTTCTGCCATGACAGAATTTGAATCTGCATCATGAGGGGTGATAGTGAACACCCATCTTGACTTTGCCACACCCCCTTTGGGTCTAGTTTTACATTGACAGAAAGTGACAACTTCTGTTGCTTGCCATGTTCTATAGGAATGCTTGTGCTTAATGGTAGTACTTCTTAAGCGCTGACCATGGTAGGCTTTTATTTTATATACCCCTCTCTTAAAGGTGTAGTCTATTGGTTAGATTAATTGTTCTATTTAACCATGCAAGTCCTTTATTTACGTTTTTTAGCGCCTCTGTCTTTAAAATGCCAAAGTCAATTAGTAACTAAGTATATGCTCGATTCTGGTAAAAAATTTATTCTAATTAAACTTAAGTAGAAACTGTGTACAAATGAGAAAGAGTATAAGAGCTGTTCAAAATAACAGCTGGATCAGTCAGAAATTAATCTTAAAAATTTATGGTAATGCAAAGTAAGTTCTCAAGGCGCACATGATGTTGCGTCTGCTGTTATGTGCTTGAATTTATAGTCATTGTCCACCTTAATTTCAGTTTTTAATAAACTTGGAGAATACTATATTTATAAGATCTCATGTGTCAAGAGCAGTCAAGACACAAACTCTATATAAAATAACTTTGATAAATTAACCCTTAAAAACAATATTCCAGTTGTCAAAAAATAATTAAGGGTCTCCTTAAACCTCTTCAAAGCTTCTGACTTTTTGTAGTAATGGTGGTAGTCCTTGGTAGCTAGCTTAATATCCTTGGTGTATTCATCAAAACTTCCCTTCCACAACAGTGCTGATTGTCCTTATGTTGATGGGTGTCCTAAACCATGTTAGTGTCATTTTATCTTTTTATTGGTTTCATGTATTCATAGTATCTTTATAGGTGGCAGCTTAACTTTAGATATTCATCTAATAAACTTCTATGGTTAAAACAAAATAGATGCAATTGAACTTTGTTTAAAACACTCTAACAATTCGCCCTTCACTCAAGGTTCTTTCATTCCAGAATTGTCACGTGGTAATTTTTACTCTCTAATTTAACAGTTCCCATATATGGGCACAATTATACCTATTTTACACATTGTACAAGTTGTTCCCGTTGATCTACCTAACAGTCATGATTCTATCCTGGAGACATTGATGTTCCGTGGTAAGAGAATCCTTTATAAATATCCCTCCTTTTTATCCATAAAAGGTAATACAATTTGCCCAAATTTATCTTAGTTTTTAAGAAGTCGCTCATGCCGTAGAGATTTACCATTTTTGCGGTCAAAGGGATTTTGGGTATCATATGACACTCTGTAGAATATTTTGTGGAAATTACCTCATATCTGGACAGAGGTGTTACACTTGCATAGGATTGATGGAGTTCCCAGATGGAACTATACCTGTCCAAGTAGGGTGCTTGTCTTGCGCTCTACATTGTGGTGCTCACTACAGGGGTCCCCCATTCAAATAACTTTCTACCAACAAAATGGAATCTCTCACTGGAGCATATAACAATCAAGTAAACAAGCTCTAATATTTTATATCAACCCACCTAGTCCTTCTCAGCTGGATTATGCCAAAGTCGGATGGAGTTGCTCCCCCTGTTTCAAAAAATTTTATTTTATATATTCTCCAAGGAGCAGCTACAGCAGATCAACCAAACGTTGCTAAGAAGGTTAATGTAACTCACTCATGAGTCAGTCAACCTTATAATCTCCTTATTTTACTGGCAACACAAACAAGACTAATTATGGCAAGACTATGAGAAACCTCGCTTTATGAACGCAATAAAGTTGAGCTTTATGAGTAGCATTAAACACTTAGGGAAATATAATGGGTACCTTCAGCCACCGTGAGGATTTCTAAAATGACTACTGGTTGTCACCAAGCTTTAATTATGGAGGTCTTCCAGTGGAACCAACAGGATGGGGACACAATGCTCCTTGCACAATCATCTCAAATCCTGTTTCTGGGAGTATGACAAGATGTTGGATCAAATCAAAAGCTCATTTATCAAGTCTCCTACTGACTGGATGAGTTTAGCAATCAGCTAAAACAGAAATGATTGAAATCATTCATAAGGTTTTGAATGACCGAGGTGTCACCGCCTCCTTGGTACACAAAGTAGATCAGTTCTGTATGGAAGCTACGAATGCAATAAATGCTACAAGAACAGAAGTTCAACAATTTTAATCATGAATGATCTCAGCTATTAGACCCAATGGGAGATGAGGATTGCTTAACATATTAGAAGCACGGCTAATTTGACCACCCTCCTGAAGAGGAACTAAAAGCTCTTTAAAGTTAACATATGACCATGCACCACAACATCAATGCCCTCATGAACAAGTGTTTCCTTAACTAATGATTTAGTGGACCTTTTTAGGGCTAATATCAAACTACGCCATATCACACTAGTGTTATAAAATTCCAATGGGATCAATCTACTAAGATTAAGAAGCTCAAGACTTTTATTGGTGAGCTACGAAGTGAGATTACCACTCTGAAGCCATTTAGAGAATTTTCAGAACAGGATTGAGAAATACTGGCTCTGGTGAAACACATGGATACTGATCTGAGGGATGGATATTGGCAATGCAAAGTCTTAGTCCACCACCAAAAAACAGACCAATTGAAGAAGAACCCTCTGAAGTAGTTTCAGTCCATGCCAAAATTTCTCAGCCCCAAAGACTCGTTTCAGCTGCACTGTTGGTACTGACCCTTATGACCGCCCTTCTAGCCAGCTGCAAGGCACTGCGGGGAGCCCAGCAACCTGGGACCTCACGTCAGGTCTTCATAGGCTGCTGTTGGTCCTTCTGTCTCAAGTATGCCCTTACAGTCTTTTCAATGATTCAACCATCAGCATGCCCAAGTTCATCTGTCTATAAAAACATACAGTTGCTTATAAATATGTTTAGATAAATAATCAATGAGTCACCAAATATCTTAAGGCCACAACTATGATAAATCTTTAAATGATTAAAGCCAGTATGTTATCTTGCTGCAATTCCAAGAGGACCAAGGGAGTTACGCTGATGTTGAGAGTGCAGTACTACGTGAATTTGTTATACAAAAGAATGGCTACTTGTAAGGCTGAGCTTATGTCAATTTAGTACCAGAAGAACTAGACTAATACTGAGTTTTCCAATTGCTTTTGCCACTAGGCTCAGGTCTATTGGGATATAAGTCTATGACTGACTTTGACATTAAGATTATCTTGAAAAATGCTACCAAAAACTACCCCTACCTCCACCGTTAACTACTGACTGCTTTAAGAAAAGAGTTGAATATTCTTTTCATTTTTAAATACCTCACTTGGTGCGAGATTACCTTTGGACCACTGAATACTGAAACTCGTGACACTCACACCAAGCCCCATCAAGGTAATGCTAAGAGCCCTATAGGAGTTGTCTATAATCAGCATGGAAATATGGATCCTTGGTGAAATCTTTCCGTAGTCAAGCTTAATTTGCAAGTATAAAGGGCAATATGCTGCCAGTTCCCCAAGAACGCCCCAATATCAACTATATAGCTTTACCTATGGATGAGGATGATCAGGGAAAGGCTGGTAGATAATAGAGATGGAATACTTTAATCTTAAACAACCATTCAATACCACCCCCAAAGAAGGATTGAATCCAACCAATGATCACAGTGACCCAAAGTCAGCGAGCTGAATTTGAAAAAGGAATGACATAGAATTATCTCTAAACCCTATGCTAAGCAGCTTGCTGAACAAAACTACTATGGATAACCAGACATACTAATTGACTTACCTCCCTTGGAAGGATTCAACGTAGCCCTGGCTCAAAAAGCTTTAAACACCATCTTCAGATGTAGGGGAGAAGATCAAAATTATGATTAATTTCAATGATGATCCTGCGGTCCTAATGTTGACTGAAAATTCTGATTACACTTCTGATTGTACTCATATTGTCATACTTGTAGTTAATTATTGAGTTTGCGCAATAGTTCACAGCGGAGCATCAGTCAATGTAATCTTGAGCCAATTTGCAGAAAAGTTAACTATCGTCCTGAAGTAGATCCATACTCAACAATATGGGACTGTAGTCCTGGACAGCACCATTATCAAAGTGTCCTACAGTGCTTTGCCCATGAGAAATGGATTGCTTTAAAGCACCTCCGCCATAGTATTGCCCAGTCAGAACTACCAATTTTTATTGACACAAATTTTAAAATTTTATGAGACAGTCTTCAGCTATGAAAAATACCTTTAGGATTGTCAGTCAGACCTTGCCCCTCCATTAATCTTGAAATGAATAGTCTCCTCATATTAATTGAAACAATTTTCCAATGTGAAGTATACTGATCTAATGACTATTTAGTATAAGCAGACAGGTCGTACTTGTAGGGCCCCACCTTCCATAATCTATGAAAGCCAGGACATTCCCTTTTGCGCATCCTTCAGAGGTGAGATGCTCTCAAGGGGAGCAACAAGTTGTGAACATGCGCCTCTTTTAAACCTGAAAGATGATTTATCAGAGAATTTTGCTCTCCATGGAAAGTTATCAATATTGATCCTTTTGCAGTACCCAATTTAATTGTTCCTGGGCATCAGGAGATCTGTGAGCTCCTCGCTAACAAAACAAATCAAAAATTTACTGTAACTAAAGGAAAGAAGATTGAATACTCACATACACTGCCCTGGGATGAGGTACTGCATACTCAGAATATTTGAGACCTGTCAGAGTTTGGCCTACCTAAAACTTCTCCTAGCTCATGTGCTATTATAGCTTGGGTTAACTGGATGGCCTGACAGAAGAGCAAAAGAACCAAAACTTAGCCCTACTGAAAAAATATCTGCATGTATTTGCTTCCAGGGATTACAACCTAGGGTGAGCCAAAGGTATACCGCATCATATTGACCTTGAGGATGCCTGGCCATATGTTCTCGACCCATCAAATGAAATCAAGTCATTATAGAAGTCACCCAGAAAAAGCTTGATGGGTTATTTTGATTAGGGATGATTGTGCCCTCCCGCAGCTCCTGGGAAAGTTTAATACTTACAGTTAAGAAGAAAGACAGCTACAGCTAAGTTGTAATTGATTATTGCTATTTATATAACATTACTAAAAAATCTAATCCTCTACAATGCATAGATGATGCTCTTGACCTACTAGATGAGACAAGTACTTTACTGCCCTTGATCTCATCAGCGGCTATTGTCAAATCAATTTACTAAGGCTGAGAAAGAGAAGTGCGTTATTATCACTTCTGAAGGTCTGTATTAACCTAACTGCATGCCCCAAAGCTTATGAAACGCGTCAGCCACCTTCCAAGAGCCATGGACACCATTATGGGGGATTAAAAGATGGGTGTGTCCTACTATACCTTAACAAAATCAATTTCTTTTCACACCCCTTGGAACCCAGAATCTGTCCCATTTACACCGTTTTTTAAAGCAAATGTCCAAGGCTCAATTTAAGTATTAAACTAATTAAATTAAGTATATAAAGACTCAGATGTAGTACCTGCGTTACATCGTTGAAACTCAAGGGATACAGCCACAGCCTCAGAAGCTTGATGATGTTGACTATATGAATTATCATAAAAACAAGCGGGACATACAAGCATTTTTAAGTATGTTGGGATATTACCGCCAGTTCATACAAAATTTTTTCTCAGATGGATGAGACCTTGTTCCTCCTACTCTGAAGTAAAGTGACTTTCTCTGGTCCCCAAATGTGAGAATGCTTCAAAAAGTCAAGTCAAAGATAATTTAAGCACCCATTGTACATTATCCCAACTTTGAACATCCTTTTAATATTCAATCTAATGCTTTGTTACCAACCATTAGGGCTGTACTCTCTTCAGCAGGATGAACAGGGAGAGGAGCACTTAGTAGCTTTCTGAAGTCGCGTTCTTACCAATCAGGAATTGAATTTTATAGTAACAGAATGCTAATATTTATCCACTATTTTTTGTAAACAATTCAGTATTTTTAATCAAAGCGCTAAGTTTTAAGATGTTACCAAGAACAACTTTTTGCAGTGGCTGTATAACCTTAAATAACCTGAAGGTCAGCTGGCAAGGAGGGCGTTGAAGCTCCAGGCCTATGACTATGAGGTGAAAAATTGCTTAGGGTCCTCTCAGCATAATGCCAACAGACTTTACCATGCTTTCATTTTGTATGCACTGATCATGTACACTGACCAGTTATTTAAGAAAATTGAAAACCTATAAATAAGACAACAAACAGAATCTTGTCAGGTATACTTTTTAATTAATGAAAGATATTGGATTACAGAATGGGGTATGTCAAAAAATTGATATGACTGGTTGATAAGTAGCCTATCTGGTGGATTGTACTTATGAGTTGAGGTGAGTATTGAGATTTTAGCAATATATTATGTCAATGTGAAGCAAATTGTTCAAAGTAATAATGGTTTGGAAAATTGAGGGAATTCCACTGAAGCCTCAATAATAGAATGAAACCCCTAAATCTGTAGTGAATAGAGAATTATTAAGAGGAAGGGTTGAAAACTTCTGAGGAATACCAAGAATTAACTTTTAGTGTGAGAATGAGAAGAGGGAGGTCTTTTAAGATGTAAGAGAATAGGGAAGAGTTAATGGAAGTAGCTGTTAAATTAATATTAAATAAATTGATATCATGGTGGCAATAGCTCCTTATTAATTACTTTATTATTATTTATTATTAAAGACCAACAATCCTCTTATCGCTCATCCATTGCTTAGTGGGTTTTACCCTGTAAAACCAATTTGGTGAAATCAACTAATACGCCAAAAGTTAACAGGGTAATTTATAAAAATTGATTGTGATATAGAAGGAAGCTATAACCTGCGCCTATCAAATTTTTGACAATCTTTATGCAAGCTCATTGCATTAGTGGGCACTGAGGACTAGTTAAGACACTAAAGCAGATCCAACGGAGCTACTACTGTAAAAGTTAAGAAGGTTAGATCTAGGACATCTTGATGAAGTTTCATGAGTGCTAATTGCAAAAACCTTTTAAGTCTTCCATCACCTATCAATGATTAAGCCAAGCTGGGCATAACACCATCTCTATTTACGTTATCAAATCTTTACCAGTAAGCAATTTTAACCATCAGTACATCCTTGTAACTATTGACCACCTAATCAAGAGGGTCAAAGCTAAGCCCTTATGCAATATTGAAGAAGTCATTACTGCCAAGTTTTTCATGAACCACATCATTCACTGGCATGGGTACTTGCATGTTATACTGATGGACAACGCTACCAACTCTTTCTCAAAAATAATTTCAGAAATGAACCAGTTTATGGGGTTTGAAGGGGATTTTTCTGCTCCATACAATCTTGAGACCAATGTAATGTTGAGAGGGTTAAAGGAAACCTATAGAAAATTCTTCATAATTTTGCTTTTTCCCCTTCCCAATGGACCCTCTATGCCAATTACGTTGTTTTCTCCTACAACAATCAGTATCATAGTGATACTGGATTCTACCCTTTCCAATTACTGTATGGAAAAAGCCCGCTTACCACCCATATAATACTCCATTGGTGTAAAGAAGGTGGAGTCAGGCCTAAAGAATAATTTGATTAGTTGAAGCACTAATCAAGATCCAGACAGAGGCTTATGAGTCCAAATTAACCTGAAAGATTACACAGAAAGCCCAGGATGAAACCATCAAACACCCTTTTACAAGTCCAACGTGTGTGATTTGGTGGAGTACTGCAACTCCTATAGTTTTGGATGAACCCACTAGATGTTAATGCTCAGGAAAGGGCCATATATAATCTTGGAGCGCATATTTTTGATGTCTATACTAATAAAAATTTTTCTTGATGAAAAAAATTGTTAGTTAAAGTCACAAGAAGTATTTCATACCTTACTGCAACAGTCAATTTCCCTGCCAGCCTCCTCAAAAAGATAAGTCAAGTCAAGTGGCAGAAGTGATGTCAAAAGTATCAACTAAACTTTAAAAAATCATAAATCAAATGTCATTGATCAGAATGAAAATGAACACGATTAGACTTTGTCTAAGATGCTCTAACAATAACCTCTAATCTCCTTGTCTCGTATTTATTCTAGAATCATTACGCGGAGATTTACCACCCAAATTAATCTCCCCTAAAGGTGGCACAATTTTACTATTGTAATTATCGTACACATTGTGCCCATTGTACTCCCTGAAAATCATGACTCTAACATGGAGACATTGATGTTCCGTGGCAAGAGAATTACCTTATAATTACCCCTCCTTTCTATTCCAATAATAATTTCATCATTTGCCAATTTATCCTAGTCTTTAGAATTCACGCTTGCATTAGAGATTTAGTATCTTAAAAGTCAAAGGAATTTTAAGTATCATATAGCGCTCTGTACAATATTCCTGTGAAAATTACCTTTTCACAAGAAACAGGTGTTACATTTTTTAAGGTTGATGGAGTTCCCAGATAGAACTATACCTGTGCAAATAAAGGGCTTATCTCGCGTCTACACATAGTGATAAAGTAAGTCAATAGCACTAGGGAGTCCTAGGACGTGTAACTTTCACTATCATCCTTGTCTTCAGGATTATCTTCTCTTTTGGTATGTAGATCCACACATTTCACAGCATCAATAGTATCTTCATTAGATGATGTATTATTTTTGATCAGTGGTTACACTTAGAAGTAGCTACAGAAGTGTCCCAGTTTGTGTCACTTGTTACACATAGTTTCATTTCTAGGTTGATGTTCTATAGGCTTTGGAATCTTATCTCTAAGCACTTTACTCTTTTTGTGTAGCATAGACGGCTTAGCTTATTTTTTGATGTAGTTGTCTGGTGGTTTTAAATTCAGTCATAAGTCCTTGTATGTCAAGCAGCGCTTATCTGAGGACCTTTAGTGACATTGCGGCCTTGATGGCTAGAATCATATGCACATTTAGGACATGATACATGTCTTACAAACTCAGTAGCACCGTCCTTGAAGTTGCACATTTATTTTCATTAGCTGTTAATTACTACTATTATTTGAGATAATATTGAGCGACATAATGAGTGACTAATTTGTTCTTCCCATCTTCATTGACACAAATTACTGCTTCATGTTTTGGACGTCTTGATCACTTTCAAATTCATGCAGGCTTATATATTTCCTCGTTCCAATTAAGTACTAAGCTTATGATTACACTAAGATTCTCCTGAAGTTTATTAAAGCATGCATCCTTTCAGTGGTGTCATTCTGGTAATCACTCGCGGCATTCATTTTGTAAAAGTATTTCTTCAGGGACCTTGCAAGGGTTCTTCTCCATAATTTTACATGGTCTTGATGTAGGGCTTAAAATAAGGATTTAATCAAATAATTCATTATGCATGACGCGCTTAGGAACAGAGGTTAGTTGACTGGCCAAAATTGGTGTATCCATATTGGTAGCTGCTTTAGAGAGAGTTAACTCTGATGTAGCTCAAATTTGTCTGATTTTCAGGTCTTCCATATTTCTGTCAAAGGTGTATATGATGAAGTTAAGCTGATAAAATGCTCAACATAATTATTTAAAAGCAGATGTTCATATATTTTTCAATTAGAGATTCAGTAATTGGTCTAACATATCCTTCAAGCTATACTCAATATTCCTCACAATGGATGTTCCACCCAGAATAGATGTAGCAGCAATTCGCTCTCTTCTAGCAGTTGCCTTG
Organism: Massospora cicadina; assembly: GCA_022478985.1. NCBI lineage: Eukaryota > Fungi > Entomophthoromycota > Entomophthoromycetes > Entomophthorales > Entomophthoraceae > Massospora > Massospora cicadina. Next base: position 217,204 of record JAKSZP010017131.1, read on the forward strand.
ACTCACTTGCGCTTTTTTGTCAATATTCCTCTTCTATCTCTACCATTCTGGGTCTTAACCTGATGATATTCTCATACTACGCTAGAAATACAAAGGGATTCTCACCATTTTGAGCCTCCATTTTTCAATGGCTCTTAATTCTTGATACAACATAAGCTCTTAGATAATTTGACCTGATGGTGTCGCACCTGTAGTGACACCAGTGTTAAATCATTTCCCTTTTCTCGCTTAGCTAGTCTGGCTAATTTGCCGATTAGGGGATTTTTGGTCATATATTTGACACCAAACATGGTTCTGAAGCGACAGAGTTAGTAATGTGATCCTCTGTGAGCAATTTTTCTCTTGCTACCGATGTAACAAAGTATTTCTTATTGTAAGAATTGATAGCCATATTGGAAAGATAGCTTGGTAATTCTTTCCTTCTTAGCATAAATTTGGTACGCTGATCTTCTGAATAATACTCAACAGAATCCTCAGTCAACCTTTCCCTTGGTGCTATAAACAACCAAGTATCATCTTTGCAAGAGTTTCTTATGATATGTGTTAAACTTGGAGTAAAGGCTTGATTCCGCCAAGTTGGTTTACACAGGGTATTAGCCACTGAGCAACCAAATTAGACTATATAAAGATCGCCAACTTTAATAAAAGCCTGATAATTGGTATATGGATCAATTGCCCCTATGAACAATTTATTAATCTTCTAATAATTGCTGACTTATCTGCAAAAACCTGCCAAAAGACCCCATCAATCCTTTGTTAAACTCTTAAATCTTGGTCTCCCAAACCAAATGCATCCTTTGCTTGGTAATCTCCTATTCGTTTTCCTTTTTCTAGGAGTTCTCATCTACCTTGAAATCTCGGCATAATTTCCCTCTATTCGCCAAGTGGTCAAAACTTTGATTGATCTATTTTTCATACATATAATTTTTTTTCAATCTCGAGACTCATCTTGACTCTCATTTCCAATCTGCTGGAATGTGTAGCATATTGTCCAGTCATATCAACTTATTGACATTACCCCCCTTTTGACTGTATGATATGCTCTTATTGATTTATGCTTGAAGGAACTTTGCGTGAGCTTGGTTGATAATATGACCCCCTCATGTTCCTTAATAATGTAGGTTTCCATGCCAGTCTTCTCAATTATCTCAAACAGCACAGCCAAGATGCAAGAGAGCTTGTTTTCCACCAAAGTCTGTGTTGGTAATGGAATAAGACATGATCTCCTACAGCAAATAGCAGAAGTCCGCTCTGTCTTTTCTGGTCAGCTGCCTGATTGCAAATCTTCTTGGCCAAACTGGTGGAATAAGCTTCTGTTTGTAGCTTGATCAGTGTTTCTATAAGATTCATCAAATATCTCTGGGGCTCCACACTACCAACGTCCTCTACACACGAGTAAAGCAGGGCAGGCAGATCCAGAAGTCAATCATACAGCAGTTGGAAAAGGCTTTTGCCAGTGGATGAATGATAGCTGATATTTTATGCAAACTTAGCTTTAGGTAGGAGGGTACTCCATTCCGAGGGTCAATCCTTACCAACTTATAGAGTTTGTTACTTAGGTTCCATTGACCCGTTCCACCATTCCATTAGGTTCCAGATGGTAGGGGGTGGTCAAAGGTCCACGGATTGCCATCAACTTGTTCAACTTGGGCAAGATGTGCGAAGTGAAATTGGTTCTGTCTGTTAAAATGAACTGCAGGCAGCAATGTTGCTGTATAACGCACTCCATAATAAACTTGGCAATATTGACCGCTCCCAAGTCGTTAATTGCCCTGGCCTCCACCAATATTGTCAAATGATCAATTGTGACGATTATATACTTAGATAGGTTGGGGCCAGTTAGCAGAGGTCTCACTACATCAAGTGAAACCATGACCAGGAGAACTGGGTCTTAACAAGCTGGTATGTGGTCTTCTTGTGGAAAGGCTTTTCCACTTGAAACTGATGGCAACAACTTACCATTTATAGCACATCATAATACATGCTCTCCCAGTAGTAGCAGGTCAAAAAAACTCCGAAGTTTTCCGCAATCCTCCATGTCCTACCACCCAGTGGGCATCCATAATAATCGTTGGTCTAGTGGAGGTTTTAGGGAAACTTAGCTTCGAGTCTCCAATCCACTTATATAGCTCATCCTTGCATATGAAAGTATACTGCCCAAGCCCATCTAGTACCTTGATCACTTTCAGCAGCCCTTCATGATATTTTTTCACTATCATCTTCTTATAAATAATATTGACCAAATCCACCGTGATAGCAACCTTTGGTAGTCAGGAAAGACAATATGCATTTTGATGTTTTGCTCCTGGCTGGTGTACAATATCGGAATCAGATGCCTGGAGCTTCGATGCCAAAATGCGTGAGCTGCTCTTCAGATTCACAAAGATTCTGCAGCCAGTTTAAGGAAGCGTGATCCATCACCACTTGGAATTTTACTACATGTAGATATACCCAAAACTGTTTGTATGCATAAATCACTGCCAAGCACTCCTGCTCAGTCACGATGTAGTTTTGTTTGTGACAGTTCAAGCTTCTAATGCAAAACGTGACAGGGTGCTCCACGCTTTCGTCGTCCTTCTGGGATGATACTGCCCCTATAGTGGAGAGATGCATCCATATGCACTATGAATTGTTTTTCGAAATTTAGATGTTACAAAATGGGTGCACTTGCTAATGCGGTTCATAACACATCAAAAGTGTTTTACATTGTTTCATCCAATTGAAGGAGGCATTTTTCTTTAACAAATCAAAGAGCAGTGCCAAAGCTTTTCTTTCCCATAATGATAACATCAGTTACTAAGATTTAATTCAACCAATTTTTAGAATCTCACAGGTGAGATGAGCGAATTCAATAAAACCCAACTAAACTGGGTGATGTTTATATTGGGAAATGGCCAAAACAGTGCACCCAAGGGCAAAAAACGCCCTGGAGGGGGACCGGGAGCCAACGCCGCCAAAAAACTTCAAACCCAAACATCGCCCAGGTTTGTGGAATTTACCACAAAAAAGAACCAATATATGGAAATACAGTACGCACAGCCCTTATCAAAAGTAAAAACATGGGCTCCGACTTTTTTAGGGGTAGAATCCCCAACCCTGTGGGAAAAGGTAGGCGAGGCACAGGTTTCCATCTTTCCCCATGCAGTATACATTACCACACACAATCCACCATGGCTGGAACAATATAGGTTTCAAAACCAAAGAAGATGCAGATGCCACAACAAAAGTATGTGTCAAATTCGCCCTCCCTGAGGGCAAACGAATTGTGCAAACTGAGCGCACCAGATGGAACAAAGCAAACACTTTGTTCATCTTGTTCAACTTGCTTCCCACCAACCTCCCTCATAAGCTAATCAAGGAAGAACTCTAATTCAGCCTTCAGAGCTACGGAGAAATAAATCAGCTAGAATTACAGCGATTCTTAGTTGATGCTGAACCTGTGGACAGGAAAGGCAATCGCTGTAATCAACCTGGTTTCCAACGTGGCTGAAGACTTAAGCAGATCTCCCACACACTGCGGTGTTTCACCTCCCAGATGGGAGAGTGTTGTACCTTTCCATGTCACACTGGAATGTGCACCGCCTATCTGCAACCACTGCACCGCACTGGTGCACAAGGAACACGCGTGCTCCATGAAGGAGAGCATCTTGGCCCCAGACTTTTGTGATGATGCTATAGACAAAGATTAGAAGACCTTCAGAAAAATGGTCCACGCCAACCACGCTTTTCTCTGGGGTGAGGACGGACACTACATCCTCATCGACCCAATCTCACCCAAATTATGTAAACAGGTGCAGAAGGCCCGCAAGTGGGCAGCGGCCAAGGCCACATAGCTTGTGACATCCTCCATCAACCCAAACCAAATCCATATGGACAGAGAGGAAATCTGCCAAATCAGCCAATCAGAATAGAATGTCCAAGACAGAGGAACCATGGAGGGTATTACCTAAGCCAAACAGGCAGATCAGACAAACCACGCAGAAAATTTTCTCAACAAGCCAACAGAATCACCACGTGATCCCAATCAAATAACTTACCAGGGCAATTCGACTCCACCATGGACAAGCCAACAGGTCCCAGAGCTTCAAAATCAAACCCCAAAACATCAGAGACCAATCAGCTCACTGATTCGAATCAAACAAAATCACGTGTGGAAAAGCTTAATATAATCCCCAAATCTACCAAAACCCGCACAAAATCATCACAAGGTAAGGGGCTGGAAAACACCTCAGATTGGACTGTCCCAATCACATGGAGCAAGTCCAAGGCAATGAGCAGGGGACTAGGGTCAGAAGGCCCGCCCAACCGCTCCTGAGGCGCCATGGGCACCTCAGTGTCAATAGGGATGATAAACATCGCAGGAGCCAGGGCTCAAGCATCCCAGCCAAAAAGCTAACTTCCTGTGCAAACCCCTGTAGACATCTTGGCCGTCCAAGAGACCCACTGTCTACAGGGGGAAGAGAGATCCTGGGCGGCCAGGGTCTCACCTTCCCAGTTGATATGAACGTCCCACTGTGGGGTGGTCTTCCATAATAATAACAAAAAATTAAAATTTATCAATCTAACCTCACATTTAGATGCCCAAATCCTAACCGCAAGGATCACAAACTAAGAGGCCACACTGTCAATAGCCTGTATCTACACACCATGCACCGCATCTGTGATGAAATGACTCCTCAAATCCATCCTGATGCTCAACCTCTTACCAGATACCATCCTGATGGGTGACTTTAATTGTTGAGACAACCCCACTGCGGACTGATGGCCCAACCCGAGGGGATACCCACTGGGACACGTTGAGTTCCGCGTGATGAAGGCATCCCTTGGCCTGTACAACACCCTCCCCCGGGTCTCCACTCCTTCCACACATGATACGCCCCAGAATACATGAGGGAATGCTCATCTCGATGAGCCACATCACTAATCCTCGCACCAAAATTCTCCTGCTCATTTATTACTAACTTCACTACAAAAAAACTCAATTTCTCCAACCACCATCTAGTTTCAGTGCAGCTCACGCCAACCAGGACTTATATGCGGACATCAACCTTGAGGAAGCTTTACCTGGAGAATATAAAACTCCCCAAAATTTCCAGCTGAGTCAAGCATGAAGCTTCGAACCCAACATTTACAACCTCATTTGCATCAGATCCCATCAAAACTTGGGAAAAATTCAAATCTGAACTAATAAACAAAACTCGCTATCTTGCTTTGTGCAAATACACCTTAGGTACTGCTTGATCAGATGCACTCTGGCAGAACTTGACCACCTAGAACTTAATACCCCGAAATTCAGATACAGCCCAAACTGGGGGCGCAAATGGGCGGAAATTTCCGCCTTCCTAAACGCCCTTATCTACAAACACCAACACAAAATCAAAGTATTGTGGAAAGGTAAGCACATAAAAGAAGGCGGAACCTGTTTGGAGTTTTACTTCTGCTAATACCAATCCTGAGGTAATCTGCTCCAGTGCACACAGGTCCGCAAAGCTGATGGAACTGTGGAAACCAACCCAACGGAGGTCAAGGCGGAAATTCACTTCTATTACACTGAATTTTACCGTGACACCTCATCTGACCCCCAAAAAATTAAAAAGTTTACACTCCGCTGGAATACAGAGTGCACCACCAGACTATAGTCTCCTAAACCTGATAACGCAGGAGGAGCTCTGGAGTACAGTCCATGGTGCACCACGTAGGAAATGACTGGGCCCTGATGGGATACCCTACAAATTTTACAAAACATACTTTAAACAAATCTCCCACTCCTCCTAGCATCTATTAACCAGTGCTTGCTGGAGACCCGTCTCCTGCCTGGAGGCCAGGACTCCTATTTCATTACCCTATTTAAAAAGGGCGACAGACTGGACCTGGCCAACTGGCGTCCAATAGCACTCTCAAATACTGACACTAAACTACTTACAAAAATTCTAGCTACCAGACTGGGCGCACTAGCCTCTAAAGCCCTATCACCCAACCATTTGGTTTTACACCAGGGCGCTCCATCTGGTTTAACATACACTCCATCGCCATTGTATGCCAATACAAAGCGATGGGAGCGCTGATATTCCACAACCAGGAGAAGGCATATGACCGCGTTAGCTAACCATACAGAAAAGAGTGCTTATGTGCCTTCAACCTCCCACCCAGGTTCAACTGGGCGATGCTCCTCACAGAATCCGCCTCTACGACTGTATGTGGCCCTGGCTTCCTGACTGACAGGATCACCCCACACAAAGAGCCCAAGCAAGGGGACCCCCTCAGCCCACTACTATACAACTTCAGCTTTGACCCACTTCTCCGCGTTGCTGAATCATGCCTCAGGGGCATAACTGCACAAAGCCAGCCCCCAGTCAATATACTAGCCTTTGCGGATGACTATGTAATAGGTATAGCTGACAACAGAGACGCCCAACAGCTGGAAGCACCCTAGAGGAATACTCCATGGTGAGCAATGCATTGCTTAATAAACGAAAAAAAACGAAATAATCTTCCTTGGCAAATACATCACCAACTGGACCACATCCCTCACTATACACAACCCAAGACGTAAAAACTCAATCGTCCTATCCTTTGCATTACTCCCCACCATCACCCCTTTCCACCACCTTGTGATTTGGTTGGAAACAGGGGGTATGCAAATGAGATGATTGAAAATAACCTGCTGCAACAGATATCCAACAGCTTCGACTCAATCAAGGGTAGATCCCCTGGGCTAATGGGGCGAGTGGCAGTTGTCAACTCTCTCATCCTCCCGATGCTGTGGTTCCCTACACATGCAATCCCCTTCTCGCCCACCTTTATAACCTCGATCCATGCGCTCATCAAGGGTTGGCTGTGGCCTGGATCCCGCCCACCCATCTGGGTTGAAATGCTATATGGCCCACGCTCCAGCGGAGGCATGGGCCTGATAGATTTTGAGAACCACGCCAACTGCATCCTGGGCACCTGTATAGAGGAAGTGCTAACCCCAGATCCCCCGCAACAGCACTAGTCCAGGGCAGTGAGGGCCAACTTCACGCAGGCACTCAAAATACCTAACCCACACCTCCATTCCAGCTTACTAACATACCTTGATAACCGCCCAAATGCAACAGACCCGCATGGAACCCCCCTCCCTTTAAGAGACTCCTCCAAACCATCTGCTGCATGGGATGGACCGTCGCTACCACTGGTACTGTGCAGGGAAGGGGATAACCCAGATCCCACTTCATGTTATGAAAGCCAGAAGACCACCCCCACAAAGACATACTTACCACGACCCCAACCATTGCCAGAATCGACTACCTAGATGCTTTGGACATCCCCTACGACCTAGCCACACAAAAGGCAATATGGAGGATGACGCACCATCCACTCCTCCAGCCAAGGGTAAGGGCCAACGCCTGGCGCTGCCTAAGAAGGACCTACAGAACGGTGGACTGCACTTACTCCCTCCATGTAACCTGCTCAGTATGTGGAGGAAAGGGCTCCCTACACCACCACTTAGAAGCCTGCCCCCCTTCCAAAGCCATATGGTGAGATGTCGCGCCTGCTCAAGATCCAAGACGCCCAGGATTTCTCTATCTCAAAGAGCCCCCTCGCGATCTAGCTTGTGTCTCCAATCCCGTCAACCCTGCGCTCCCTATTGATACCCATTGCAATGTGGACAATACACTATTTCCTTGGATGCATCCAAGGGCACGGTCCCCACCATCCATGGGACTGTCAATAGGTTTCACGTCCACTTACTGGAGCATTTCCAAGCCTGGCCATATGGGTATATGAAGCCAAGGCAGCAGACTCATAAGGTCATGGTTTCCACTCTAGTTCCTTCGCATGGACCCCTTCCTTCAACCTGCTCCATAGCAGGGGAAACCCCCTTGGAGTAAAGCACCAACCTCCCATACCTGGCGGTCCCAGCAGGCAACAGGGGTAACCTGTGTACCCCGGGGTTCCCAATCCTCTCTAATCATTGCTTTTCTTCACTCCCCTCCCATTTCTACACACATATTGGTAATGTCCATTCCCTGGTCAGCTTACCTCGGTTAAACAATATACTCAAAGAGCAGTGCCCCAATACAACTGAAATTGGTAATGAACCATCAGTAGTACCCAAACATCCCCAGAAACACTTAAATATACCGTTTTTTACCTGGGCGGGTCATCTTGCTTATCACTTCAAACTTTACCAGCAGAAGTTTAAGCCCTTCTAAATCCACTATAAACCCAAGGTATTCTGATTGTTTTTTAAAAAAGTGACACTTCTGAGGCTTGATTTTGATATTAGCATTAGCAAGGGGGCAGAACTCTTGTTCCAAGTGGGCAAGGTGCTCCGTATATTTTCACAAGAACACATTGATATCATCGAGGTAAACTAAGGAGCAGGAAAGCTTTAATTCACCTAAAATTGTAACTATAGCATTCTGGAACGTAGCTGGAGCGTTGCACAAACCCTTTGGCATACATGTCATCTGGAATAACACCTTCAAAAAGATGATAGCACATTTCTTCTGTTCTTCTGAGGCAATTCAATCTGCCATTACCATGAGATCAAATCCATAGCAGAAAAATAATTCACCCCGCCCAATCAAACCAATGTATCATCTATCCGCGGAAGGGGGTAGGAATCCTTTTTTGTTATGATATTGAGCTTTTCGATAATCAATAACCACCCCATTTTTTGCCATCTTTTTTTTCCAATGAGCACCAGCGATGCCCGCAGACTGTTTGACAGCTCTAGCATCCCTTATTTTGATAAATTTATCTACCTCATTGGAGACAACCTCTTCCGCTGCCTTTGAACGTCTAATAGGACATGATCAAATGGGAGGGTGATCCCACATCTATCTGATGTACTACCCCTTGGGTGTACCCCAAATCATAATCATAGTATGCAAAAATATCCTGGTATTTTACAAATAAAGCTATAGCCTTATCTTGCGGTTCTACCAAAAATCCAGTTAGCGCTTCCCATGGAACCACTGTCATTACGCTAAATGATAAATTTGTTGGTAGTCCAAGATTCTCCCACAATCATAAAATCATGAATATGGCAAACTTCCTCTATAGGAGCTAATTGTAGATAAGCCACCACTTGGTGCCACTGGATAGTTATCATCTCCTTCTATAAATTCGCTAGCTGTACCTTCACCTCCCCATTCCCAGGGAGCAGTAGCCCTGGAGCCACATATGGTTCAAGCCATAATTGCTGGTGAGGCCCCATAATTTCCTTGTATAGCCCTTTAGGGAAGTCAATATAAAGATCAGTTCCTACTAGGCACTGATGTCCAGATGGTAGGCTCAAAGCACTCGCTGTTCAGAGCGGAATCCCTTTATACTCATAAATCTGGTTGGGAAGGGCTCTGGTTCTCTGCTTCATTTGCCAATATTGGACAGGAATCACCCTGTCACTGTACACTAGATTGATTTGACTGGAGTGGAACGGATCCATTGGGATTCTACTAGAGGTAAAGTAAATGGTATTTGTTTCCCTAAAATGTTAAGGGTTTCCTCCGCTATATCTATCAAAAGCTTCAAATTTCCTCATAAATGCTGCGCTGATCAACATATCATAGTTATTGATTGGTAGAACCAAGCTGGTGCGGAAGCCCTGACTGACCCAAATCTTAAAGGCAATGCATTATATGCTCCTTCAGACACAGTACTCTGCGTCCCCTCAGTTCTTTATACTACTCTGTGGTCCGCATCTAGCTTCAATAGAAGCTTAGCCACCAACCTGGTAGAGATTATATCACAGGGGCCCCCATGTCTATTATAGCGCGGATTTTTGCATTATGAACGAAAATGTCACAGTAAGTGCGCTCCAAGTAAGAAAAACCATCAGCGTTTACTACGTGAACATTCAACGGATTTTTGATACTTAGAAAGGAGGATACGCCCATACCAACATGAGTATACTCCATAAAGATTTAAAACTGGAATTGCTCCGTTAACTTCAACTAGAGAGGCAACGTCTATGGAGGGATCTGCGTTGCTCATGCCAGTTTGTTCCAGGATTTTCCATGTTTATGGCTTCTGCACATCCTGGCGGAACTCAGAGCTTGGGGGTGAATAATCACTTTCTGGAACGAGAGCTGGGGTATCCAACGGAAGCTGGGGTATCTGATGGAAGTCGTTGTTATAGCAAGTCATCTGGTTAAGTTCTGAGTCCTACGCGAAGAGATGCTTGAGAATCGTTGGGGACAATTGAATTGGACTTATTGAAGGTAGAGCGTCCCATCTCTACTCCACTTGAGCTTTTCCCTGCTTGATCTTCCCAGAAGGCATCAAATACACCTGCAGTTTGCTAGGACAATAGTCCGCATAAAATCCTCTTCATCCGCACTGGAAGAAGGTATTTATAAAGGGTTCACATCTATAACTTGCAGTGAGAGGACCAGTTCAAAGATTAACAGTATTATTCAAAGGTTGGATATGAAACGGCTAAGTGTACATAGGGCGAAAAGGATCTGATGATATGATGGAAAAATATGCTCCAATGGTTTATAGCCCAGTCGCTGCAGTCCATATCCCGATGGGTATGCTGTGGTGATAGCGGGGGTCTTTTGTTCTACATTGGGAGTGCTGAACGTGGCTAGAGATGACATAAGGTGTTCAAAATATGAATAAGCCCCACATATTCGTCCAAAACATGAGACATAGCATTATGTAATTCCTGATATTGGTTTATGGCTGCGTTCATCTCTATACTGAAATCCTCAGTGGTTAAAATGTTGGCTCTGAGTAACACATGCGCTTCCTCCAATAAATGTTCAGAAAATTCTAACAGGAACTCATTTTGGTAGAACTGTACATTCAGGAAGTCGGCCTTTTGTTGGGCCGTCTTGGATGCAACCCCAAACAGCCAGAGAACAGTCGCTTTCACTTCTTCATAAGATACCAAGCTATTTGGAAGGTAGCAGGTAACTTGTTTGGCGCTTTCCACATCCAAAGAGGACAGAAAAAGTTTTGTTTTCCTCCAATCAGAAGCCCTTTCCATGGCAAATTCTAATTACTTAAAGTAGCCGTGCATATTCCCATCACAACTGAAAAGCGGTAATTTCTTGATTTAAACAGCTTCGCCTAGCTCTGGGCTCCAGCCGTGAGGAGTAGACAAATTTGGCTCTGAATGACTAGGGGAAACATCCCCTTGTGAACTATCATATGGATGGGTGGATGGAATCAAATCTGCCAAAATGAACTCAGAAGGAGTAGTGTTGCGCGGAGTGTCCATTACAACCCCTGAGGATAGTCATTGGACAATTCATACTATTACCCCCCAAATCACCACTAACTGCACCAATTCCCCTGGTTCCAGTGTGCTCAGAAAAATGTTCGTTGATTATCTGTTCAGTTTTAAATGAATAGCACCTTCGCCGTACATCCTGAAATTCCTGTTGCTGCATTTCATATTGATTTTGCAACTCATGAAGGAACTTTACACTCAGAGTCCAGTTTCTGCTCCACTTTCCTGTTGTCACGAGAGGACGTCCTCCACTGTATTGAATTCTTTCATGCTTCCTGCTAGCATCACATTCTTGTTGATTAGTGTTGTCTACTAGGTTAATGAGGGCGGCTCGTTCTCACACTAATTCCTCATTGGACCATCAAAGGGTATCTAGTAATACTTGCATGTCCGCATACTCTCCCATCTCAATGAACATAAGTGGAAGGGCTTGACTGCGCTCAGCCTGGCTAACGACTTCCAATATTGTAGCCTGATGTATTAAATAGAGATATTTGGGGGACATCAACAAAAGGATGAGTGCATTATCCATCATCCGCTGATTACTCCACTTGATGCAAAGTTGGTTGAATTCAGCTACTACAGAATAAAAATGATCTGTTAATCACCATTCCGTCAGTTTTATCCTTTCCCTAATCTGAGCTAGTGCAGCCTCAAGCGCTTCTGCCCATTCTAATAGGTCCATCACAAAGTGCCCAGTATTGCTTCCCAACGTGGTTATGTACTGAATCCATTCTGCCTATAGGTCACACCAATCTAACAGTTCTCTTATCACCCAAGGCAATTCTAGATTCAACTGTAGCACCAAAACATCCAACCAACGGCTGACATCTACAACATGGTGGTCCACCTGTACCTGTGCCCCCTGTACCTGTGCCCCCTGCACCTCTGTTAAAGAGCTATCAAGGTGGTCAAGCAGGAGGCAAATATCATTCTGCTGGGCTTGAATGAACCGCATTACATCCCCAATTTCAGTATTGTGGAGATCCAGCACACGCAGTAGCTTGCGGCTAGATGGCTGCACATAAGCGACTAGATATACTTTGGTTCTGTGGGTCTAAGCCAATGAGACAACCCCATGGTAGTCGCGTCTAGATAGGACATATAAAATACAAAGCAGGTTTCTTGGTTCCGTTGATTGTAGAACAAACTCAAAGCATTTCCCCCCATCTCGTCTTCATTGAGTTGATACCCCGCAGAAGCCATTCCATAATGCCATGCAGCTGTTGAGGGGTCACATTGTAGAGCAACCTTGGTGATCTGCCATCAACTTAGGACAAGTTTCTAGTTGCAAATTGACCATAGAACCTTCATCATCCATCTCTGTTACTGTAAATAGTACTGGTTTGTCATTAGATGTTTCCCATACATCCTCAGCATATTGTGTGTGGAATCTAATCAAGTTATGTCATAATGAGTGAGGGCTCACCATTTTGCCCTTACGCCAATAAACTACAGTTGACCAGTGGCCCCTGTAGTGAGCACCACTGTTAATTCTTGGTGTAAAGGCTTGATTCCGCTGAGTTGGTTTACACAGGGCTTTAGCCACTGAGCAACCAAATCGGACAATATGAAGATCGCCAACTCTAATAAAAATCTGATAAATGGTATATGGAGCAATCGCCTCTATCGATACTTTATTAATCTTCTAATAATTGCAAACTTATCTGAAAAAACCTGCCAAAAGACCCCCTCCTCAATCTTTCATTCAACTCTTGAATTTCGGTCTCCTAAGCCAAATGCATCCTCTGCTTGGTAATCTCCTATTCATTTTCCCTTTACTAGGAGTTCTCATCAATTTTGAAATCTCAGCATAATTTCCCTCGATTTTCTGAGCGGTTGACACTTCAATTGATTCACTTTTCATACATATATCTTTTCTGTCAATCTTGACTCGTCTTGAATCCCATTTCTAATTTTCTGAAATGTGTAGCATATCATCCAGTCATCTCAACTTCTCAACAATATGATACCAGACTGGCTAATGTATCTTCTTCGTGATTATGATCCCAGACTGATAGTTAAAGATCTATTCATTTTATCCAAAAACAAAAAATGGATAACTCTAAGACCAGTATTAAAAATTCTTTAATTTAATTGTAGTAGGCTGACCAGAGGATGGGAACTCTGGTATGGGCTAGAAAAGTTTTGGGGGAGGGGAGGTAAATGTTAAGGTGAACTTCTGAGACGCCCCAGAGCAGACAAGCTATACCTGTTGTCATCTGGTACCGCCAGGGTTATTAGGGCTGGGTATCCTATTCAATGGGGCCTTCCCCTATGTTAGAACAGGTATAAGAGGAAGAGGTTTACGCGTAAAAACCAGACTGGGATCATGACTCAATGAGACTTTGTTGCTTTGGCTTCATGTAATCATAGATCCAGGCTTGGAAATGTTCCAGTAGGTGTAGGTAGAATCTGTTGACTGTCCAACGGAAGGTCATAACTCTTACCATGAAGGCATCCGGAAATACTATGTTCATAATCCACAGTGAGATGATGACTATGAGGGAGCTGAGCGTGGATGGTATAGGGGACTCAAGTTGGAGGTTGAGGAGCCTTCTTGAGATTGATAGCTCCTGGTTGTTGTGTTTTTCTAAACAGACAAGCGACTTCACACCTTATGGCTTTAGATGGCGGGAATGCTTTAAGGTGGTGATGCAGGGTGCCAACCCCTCCACAACTGCACATGTCGCATGAAGCGTGTTGGAGCGGTCCACTGTTCTGTAGTTTCGTCTGAGGCATCGCCAGGTGTTTTCTCTTACCCTTGGCTTAGGAATGGGTGACGTTTGAGCCTCCATATTGCCTTTTGTATCATGAGGTCATAAGGTTCGTTCAAGGCATCCAGGTAGTCAACTCTTGCAATAGCTGGGAACTTATCGTGTATGTCCTTCTGGTGGTGGTGGTCTTGCTTTCTTAGTGTAAAACTTGCTCTAGGTCTTCCCCTTCCCTGACTAGTGCCCGTTATTGTGACCATCCATCCTAAGTGTCAGAAGATGAGGATGAGACGTTTATAGTGAGGGGGTTCCATGCGGGCCCATGGCATTGGGTGTTTTGTAAGGTAAGTGAGCAGGATTGATGGGTTGTGGTGGTTAGTTTATGTGCCTATGCAAAGTTGGCCCTTAATGCCCTGAACCAGTGCTAGTGTGGGAGGTTTAAGGCTAGGTCTTCCTCTATTCAGTTACCTAGTATGCAGTTAACGTGTCCCTCAAAGTCTATTATGCCCATGCCACCACTCAAGCGTGAACCGTAGAGCACATCCACTCTTTCAGAAAGTCAGGATCTTGTAAGGAGAGTGTCTATAACTCTTCTGTTCCCAGCGTGGAAGTGCATGGTGCACAGGGTCAACACCCAGAAACTAGTCACGAGTATTAAAGTTACTAGAGCCCAGCAGAGAGTGCTTGAGCTATAATTATATAGGTCAAGAATGGCTATCATTATAGGAAATAAAAATGTAAACTTGCGGTGCTCAGAGTGGTAGGGTATAGGTGACCCAGGTTGGAGGGAACCTGGGCGGCCTGATGGTGCTTGGGCGGATAGATTTATTTTAGCTATAATTAAATGGTTAACGTGGCATGAGACCTCCATGAAGAGGTTGCGCAAAGGATGGACCAAGATAGCATAAGTAAAATGGTGTACTGGCGAAGGTTTTATTTAAGGGGACTCAACCAATGGAAAAGATTGGTCATGACATGAGGAATTTAAGGGAATATAAAAACAAAAAATCTAAAGAAGCGGGTCTAAGCTGAGGCAATGATAGGTGCACACTTCCATCAGCCATTGTCTTTACTTGTAATTGACTGAACTCAGGTATTAATTGTAGGAGCGGCTGACCTATGCTTAAAAGTTTAAAAAATAAACGGTTTTTAAGACAACATTCACCTAAAAATTGAATTAAACACTTTTTATTCATCAAAAAGCTAGTTCATTTTGATGCTCCTGCTCTTATACAGGGCCAAACGCTTCTTGCATCCATAGGACCAGCCTGGGCATACTTCGCCTTAACCCAGAGTTGATCTATGGTATGCTTGAGTTCAGGGAGGCCTTTTAACTTCACCTTCTTGGCCTCCTGACATGCTTCTTTGTCCTTAACGTTAGTCCCAATTATGATGTCATTTTCTAGCCATGACATTACCCTCTCCTCCTTTTGGGGCTCAACCCCCCTCCAGGGGCTTGCGCCAGGGAAAAGTTCTTGTAGGCTGGGGCCAACTTCATTGCAGCAATGGTTTTCTTTGGCTGAGATCCTGCGGCCTAGAGAAAACGCTTGAGGAAAGCCTCAATCAGGTCTTGGTCATGTGTGCAGTCACAACTGGTACCCAACTTTTTTCTGCTGCATCAAATCCCTTTCAGGATACCAGTTACTCAAGTCTTCTTTTTACTCTGCGGGAGGATACTATCTTCTCCACCTCCCATTCTGGCAACTCACCCATGAGATAAGCCTCAGGAATCTTTGGTGGGGGGGTCCTCAAAGAACGTCCATTTTCTCTCATAAAATACAGAAAAATCTGAAATGAAGTGGGAAGATACAACTGATATGAGGCGTGGCCCACCTTTCTAACCATACGGTAAGGCCCAATCCTCTTTGTTCCCAGATTTTTGCATGGCTTATTGATAGGGATGTTAAGAGCATCAAGCATCATGAGATTCCCTTCTTTTTACGCTGGACCCACTCATCGCTTCCCATCAGCATTCTCCTTATACACTTGCATTGCCGCCTCCAAACTTTTGGAAATCCACTGGTGAACTTTCTTGATAGTCTTGGCAAAGTCCACCACCGCTTCAACTTAGATCCACAGATGGGTCACATGCTAAAGGCGGGGTTAAACCATGGTTGGCGAAAAATGGAGAACTACTTATTGAAGAATGCAAAGTTTTGTTTTAGCTAAACTGTGTTATAGAAAGGTGAGAAACCCAATCTGTATGATCAGCAGCAGTGTAAAGCGCAGAAACTGTTCTAAGCACTGATTCACTCATTAAGTCTGCACATACAATTGGGGGTGATAGGCAGTTGAACGGCAGGGGAGAATCTGAATAGTCAACACAACTCTTCCCAAAAGACATAGGTAAACTGGGGCCACTGATTGCTAATAATCTATTGGGGGGCCCCATGAAGCGCAAACACACTAGTGACAAAGAGCCTAGCCATCTCAGCCATGGTTATTGTTGTTCTACAAGGAATAAAGTAGGCGAACTTCATAAAACAATAAACCTCCACCATGATATAATCATAACCCTCATAAACAGGTAATTACACGATAAAATATACTGATAGGGAAACCAGGTTCCATCACCCTTTTGAACTGGTACCAACAACTCCACTAGTGGCTGGCAATTTGTCTTCATTTGGTTGCAAACCAGGCACTCCTTACAATACCTGGCCAACTGTGCAACTAACCTCTTCCAATTGTAAGTGCAGAAAATTGGCTCCAGAGTTTTCTCCCTCTAAGGATGGCCAATGGTAATTCCGTCATGATGGTCCCAGATGATTTCCAGGCAAAGTGGTCCATCTAGAACCCATAGGCGCCCCTGAAACCACACCATCTCATCCTTCACATGATAAACCCTGGTTAAATTTCTCCTGATTCAGAGCACTCTTAGCAAGTATCATTGCATATTCAGCCAATAATTTCTGAAGAAGGAATACATTTCTGAACATACTGTATCCCTCCGCATTTTCCAGAGGTGCAAGCGCTGGCCTCTTGGCCGTAAAAGAGGGAAGTTTTGACACGTTTTACCCAGTGGAAACATAAAAGTGTATTATGAACCTCTACCTCCTTTGGATCAGGAGCCAATGCAGGATTGCAGAACAAAGCATCTGGCAACCCATTCTCCTTTCCCTTGATCATTTCATAAGAGAGCGCAAATTGGGCAAAAGTCTCATGCCAGTAGGTCTGCCGTGGGGTTAGGACATGAGGAGCGCGGTAGTGTAGTAAGGCACAGTGCTCTGTACATACATGTAAAGATTGTGAAGAGCCATGCAAGTGATGACGCCAATAAGCCAGCGCCTCCATTTCTGATAGTAACTCTTTGTTGTAAACAGCGTAGTTTAACTCAGGCAAAGACATTATCCTTAAAATACCCCATCAGATGACCTATTCAATCTTCACCTACTCGCAATAGGGCGGGGCTATGGCGATGTTGAAGGCATCTGAAGCAACAAAAAAATCTTTATTGTGGTCACATGGCGAAGAAAGGAAGTGGACAGCAACATACACTTTACTTCTGGGAAGGCATCCTCCAAAACGGCGGACCACTGAAGCACTTTTGCACCACTGGCCTTATACAAGGGCGCTGCCACTTCAGAAAAATTGGGCGTGAACTTCTTGAGAACCGTATACAACCCCAAAAACTCCTCAATTCCTTAGCTGAAATGGGCGTGGCCACTCACGAATTGCCTTCTCCTTGTCAGGAGTTATCATATGTCCTTAATCTAATATGACGTTGCCCAGAAAAGTAACCTGGGAAAATCAAAGAAACAATTACTGATCTTTAAAGTAAGATGGCCTGCCCTTAACCTCTCCGCCACTTGTCAAAGGTATACTTCATGGGGCTCATGATCAGGGGAAAACAACATAATATCATCCATGTAGGCTACCGCGCACACCCCAAGCAAGTCCCCCAAAGCTGTACCAATGCGGCGTTGAAAGATAACAATAGTCTTCTTAAGCCCAAAGGGCATGACTTGAGACTGTAAAATCACTTTTCTGATATGGAATACGGTTAACCAATCCTGTCCCTTCTTAATACAGATCTGATAGAACGCAATGAGTTAATCCAGTTTTGAGAAGACTTTAGCCTTCTCCACAAAGCGCGCAATTTAAGAATTAAAAAAGATGGGATGGAGGTCAGGTACAGTAACATTTATAGGTTTCCATAATTTATGCAAGGAAGTTAAGTTCCATTGGCCTTCTCCACAAAGAGAAGTGGGGAGCATACAGGGGAGGTTTTCTGAGAGATCGCGCCTTTGGCTAACTGATCCTTAGCCCACAAATCTAAAGCCTCTTCCTCTCAGACAGTCAATGGTTCAATGGGGGAAGATATACGCACCAAATCTACAGTGAGCTTGAACTCACAATCAAACTCTGAATGATCAGGTAGTACATTAGCTGAAGCTGCATCAAACAAAAATTCCAACCCCTCCAAACAGGAAGGCAGGGGAACTGTCATGGAAGCGGCTGATAAGAATTAGACTGAGCCTCAGTCTAGGTGTGTGAACACCCAGTGGAGAGCCCAGAATGCCAAGAACACAGCGGTCCATTTGACTAGAAGAAGGGGAGATCTAGTGGGGACGTGAGGAAAGTAAATGTTTATAAACATACCAAAGGCCCCCAAGGCAAAACAGATGGTTGCAATGGGGGCAACTGCGAGTTTTGTGGGGGCAACCCCCAAGGGCGGGAGAGTTGGGGAGGATGATGACTCCTCCAGGGTTCACGGTTGCTGGCCTTTGGTTATGGGTAGGTGAGTCTGTGCGCCAGAGAGGGGTGGCACAGGGCCTACCACACGGGCAGGGGTGCTGTTGGAGGGGAAAATGGACCTGCGATGAGTGTTAGGGCTGAACCCCCCTTAAGCGGTACTCCAGAGCCCTCAGGTGGGTGGGATTAGCGGTGGATGAGCCAGGTGTGGGGGCCAAGCTTGTGGGCATCAGGGCGGGGGCGCCCTGAGGCTGCTCTGATAGTGGACCAGTCTTAGAAATCCCAATGGCGAAGCAAATGGACAGGTTGGCATTAGATGAGTACGTGAAAATGGACAGAGAATTGACTCTACCATCAAGAACGAGGCTGTTTATTGTGGATACAAGTTACTGCCACATGGTGGGGTTGAGCAACCGGATGATCCATTTGGCAATCATTGGGATGATTATTTGGGTGGCAGTGCACTTTGCTGGATCGATCAGAGGAATTTTGGTAAACAAACAGGTGGATTCCGTGGCAAGGCGTTTGGGGTATTCAGCTTTATTTTAGCGCAAAGCGTGGGAAGAATAGAGAATGGACTGACAAATGCCCCTCATCAGGGCAGTTGCCTTAAGTATTGGGAGAATCACATGGTGGGGATGCTGAGGGATTAGGTGATTGGGGATTGGCGATGGGATTTGGTTGGCTGATGGGTGGGGAGGGTTGAGGGATGCCCAAAAGCTTGGAAAAATCAAAAAAAACTTTTGCAGTTTTTTCCAAATTTTTGAGGCCAGACCAGGTCGATGGTACTGATCTGGGCCTTAACCACTACAAGTCGGGCTGCTCATGTGGTTTGAATTTCCCAGATTTGTCCCAGGGGGCTGTGGCATTAGTGCTCAGTTGTCCGCAACTCAGTCCAAACTCTTAATTTGATTGTCTACGTGATCCTAACTTCCCAGATCTGTTTTGGGGGGTAGGGGCAACTGGTCCAAGTCACTTGTAACCTGGTTTGAAACCCAAATCGAGTAATAATCTGATTTTCAGACCTGACCATTCTGGACCAGCTCCATTAGCCCAGAATTTGCAGACCAGGCTCTGATACTAGCGCTGGCTATTTCCTCAAAATTTTGGTACGTTTTCCCTGGTGAGTGAGGGGTCCCAGGGGCCCGTCCATGGCCCCTGGCCTGCATAAACTCCTGGAAGGTCCCCTCTATTAATCTTTCAGGGTTGAGGAGGGGGGAGGGGAGAGATTTGACTCTTTAGGAGGAAGGGCAGTTACCCAGCGCTCATTAACCATGTGCGCCAGGTCGTATAACTGCAACAGGGGGTCCACTTGGGCCTTTGGGCCCCTTTTTGTCTGGAAGAAATGCTGCTCCTTATCCAGTTGTAGGGGCTGGTCCTCAGGACTTACACTACCCTTTCCTTTTTTGACAGGGAGGAGGCCCCCACCTGGGGCGTGGACCAGGGCATAGTTCTTGTGCCTCTCTGGGAGCTTTATGGCCAGGATGGCTGCGATCTTCTGGGGAGATGGGGGGCTGCCATGGTGGAGTTGTGGAATTCCTTTATCAGGTCCTTGCAATTTGCGCAATCACGTGCACTTACCCAGCTGTTCTCATAAGAGGGGTAGCCTTCTCAGGCAACCAGGTATTGAATGGATCTTCGGGACCTCCAGGAAGACAGGATAGCCTCCACCTCCAATTCTTGGGATTCCTCAATGAGGATTAGCTCTGGTGATGTTGGACTTTCCCCTTTGAAGGGGGTCAGGAGGGAGGTGTGGAAGACGTTGTGCTGCTTCCAGTGAGCGAGCAGCTTCAAACAATAGGCTCCATTGCCTAAGTCTTTCTCCACCTCGAAGGAGCCAGAGCATTTGGCTGCGAGCTTCTGGGTGGGGGCTCTTAAGGGAAGATTGCGGGTGTCCAACATAACGAGAAGCAGACTTCAATATCGTGTCCAGGTTGGCAGTTACAGTCAGCAAACTTTTTGTAGACCTCAATGGACTTTGTCAAATGTTCACGAACCAGGTTGTGTGTCTTGTGGAGTGCAAACATGCAGTCTTCAGCTGTAGGGACTGCTGAGGAGAGCTGGGGGCCAATTTGGAAGGAGGGGTTGTAACCCAGGGTGGCCTCAAAGGAGGAGAGGTTGGTCGAGGAGTGGAGTGAACTGTTTTATGCAAACTGTGCGAGGGGCAGATCCTTGTCTCAAGTGTCCTGCGAGGCTGTTGCATAACTGCGCAGGTACTGCTCCAGTACCTGGTTCACCCGCTCAGTCTGCCCATTGGACTGGGGGTGGTAGGCAGTAGATCTGCAGGGCTTGATGCTGAGGAGGGTTAGCAACTCTTCCCAGAACTGGGCGGTGAACTGGGGTCCCCTGTCACTCACTATCTCTTTGGGGAGACAAAACATGGCAAAGACATGGTTGACAAATAAAATTGTGGTCTCCACCGCGATAATAGAGGAGAGGCAGGAGATGAAGAGCGCGAACTTGGTAAATCGATTAACAACTACCATGATATCATCTGAGCTGTTAGAGGGGGAGCTCTACAATGAAGTCTACTGAGACTGAGGTTTACAGGCCTTCCACCTGCCGCAGGGGGTGTAGCAACTCCTTCTTCCCAGAATGATCTGATTTTGCCCGGGTGCAGGTGACACAGCGGGAGATCCAGGAGGGAATGTCATTTGAGGACCCTGGCCAATTATAAGTTCTCTTTATGAGATCTGCGCAGTTCTTGATGCTGGGGTGCCCAACAGTCTGGGGGACATAGTGTTCCTCGACAACACAGTTGCATAGAGATGGGGGACCCAAACCCAATCATGAAACCAGATAGTTCCCTCCCACAAAGTGTATGGGGCTCTCTTCCGACTTGGAGACTCTGGGTAGTATAAAGCTCTAACCCTTTGGGGCAACAGGTCTGGGCAGCAAGGATGTGGAGGAGGAGCGGGGTGTTGGGGGCAAGGTCAGCAAAGGCGACCATTGGAGGAGACAAGGAGAGGATTTGGGAGGAGGCACTACAGTAGTGAGCTCTAGAAAGTCCTCTCCACCATTGAGTGATATAGATGGGTTCTGGATGAGCATGTCAGGCAACACATTCAGGGGGCTTTTTATGAATTCATATTTAAAATGAAACCTACATAAGTCCTGGTATATGCGAGTTTGCCGGTGTCCCAACTTCTGGGGTTTGCAGAAGTATATTAATGCCTTATGGTCAAACTGAACGGTGATTTCGTGCAGAGCACCCTGCAGGAGGTATCACCAGTGGGTGAGTGACCACGCCACTGCCGCTAGCTCCTTGTCATATATTGGACATGCTTGTTCTGTTGAAGTGAATTTGTGGGAGTAGTAAGCCACTGGGTGCTCGACCCCCTCATGCTCCTGTAACAGCATGGCGCCCACCGCCACTGATGAGGCGTCACAGGCTACAATGAAGGGGTGGGAGGTGTCATCATGCCGCAGGACTGGGGCGGTGAGGAAAACCTCCTTGATAGACTCGAAGGCCTGCTAGCATTATGGGGACCACTTGGAGGGGCGATCTTCCCAGTGAGGGGATGAAGGGGTGCTGCCAGTTGGGCGAGGGCTGGGGAGAATTTTTTTAAGAAGTTGATGGTACTGAGGAAACTTCGAAGTTGTTTCTGTGTAGTAGGGGTAGGCCAAGACTGGATCGCCTCAAGCTTAGAGGGTGGAACAGCATATCCATCCTTCAGGACGAGGTTAACTAAGAAGGTCACTTCATCCCAGAAGAATTCGCACTTTGAGGGTTTTACAAAAAACCTGCTTTGTGGAGGGCTGCTACCACTGCTTCTAGATCCTTGGCGTGTTGCTCTGGGGTAGGGGAGTGGATCAGAATAACATTGATGTAGGTTACAGCGTATGAGAAGCGCAAGTCCCCAAGCACATCATCGATGAGGCATTGGAAAATGGCAGGAGTATTCTTTAGTCCGAAGGGCATCAATATGAATTGAAAAAGACCCTGGTGGGTGCGGATAGCTGTGAGCTATTCTTGTCCTCTCGGCACCCTCGCCTGATTAAAGGCGTTCTCTAGATCCAGTTTTGAGAAGACCCAGAATTTGCGATGGCTTGGGCAATGGTTTGCTCTAAGGGCAACGGGTAGGGGTCAGGGATGGTGATGTTGTTGAGGTGGCCATAGTCGATACAAGGGCGCAGGGTGCCATCTGCTTTCCAAGTGAAATTATGGGGGAGGCGACATGTGAAGATTTCTTGATAAGCCACCCCTTCTCTAATCCCGTCTAACCAAGTCCCCAAAGCCTTGTCCTCTTCCTCAGTGTATGGGTAGAGGGGGCAGTTGATCTTGACTATATTGACCATCAGCTTAAACGTTAGGTCATATTCAGAGTGTAGGGGGAACTTGAAAGCCAGCGACATGTCAAAGATGGACTTATAGGGAGTTAGGAAGGACGGGAAGTCCGAAGGGAGGTCAACAGGAGTGGGATCCAGGGGAAAATAGAGCTGAGGGATGTGTCAAGGGGGAGGGTTTTCAACAAGGGAAACTCTACACTCAACTTGAGGTTTGAGAACAACAAGGAGTTATTTGAAAGATTAATGCGGACCTGCTGTCGCCGCCACCAGCCCACCCCCAATATTACGGGGTAGAGCAAGTCCTTTACGGCTAAGAAGTGGTCACTGAACCCAAAGTCGTGAATGGAGAAGTGCAATGGACGTGGGACGCGGTAAGACTTCATGGGTTCTGATGAGGCGCCCAGGACTGATGAGGCTTCTTCCATCGCCAGATCCAAGGAATGCTCCACACTGAGGTCAATAAAGTTGCCTGCCGCACCAGTGTCAAGGAGGGCTTGCATGGTGAATTCACCTGACTCTGAGGGGAAAGAGATAAGGAACAAGAAGTAAGCTAGATCCTCTTTATTGGGGTGGGTGAGAGAGAGGGCAGCCGAGGAGGGGGCATGACCCATCATCAGAAGAGATTGACCAAGAGGCGCCGAGCTGGTCTGTAACTGGGGAGGGGTTTCTGCTTCATCCTTATCCCCAAATGGGGCAGTAAGGGTTGATGCGTATGCCTTCTCCAATCCCTTCGAGGGGGCCTCCAAGTTAATTGGAGGGGTGATCGCGCCAGGGTGGGCAGGCTCTGAACTCTGGGGGATCGAGGGCCCATTCTCCTGATCCAGGGTGAGAACAGGGGGTGCAGCAGGTAGGGGCTCTTCTGAGGGGAGGGTACCCAAGGTGGGTACAGAGGGGGCGCAGAGGGCGGCAAGGCCTGGGGGACACTTCCCTTGGCCGCGACCACTGGCAGGGGGAGAGGGGGTGGCACGCGGTGCCTCCAGAGCTGTGACAGCACACGCGGGGGTATGGAAAGACCTGGCCCCAATTTCATGAGCCACAGAGAATGCGAATTCTAAGGACCCAGGGAGGGGGTCCCAAGATGCATGGGTGGTCGCAGTGGGGTCCAAGGCAGCTCAGAAGGTGGAGATGGCATTTTGGGAGGGATAGGCACCGTGGGGGCTAGGATCGTGAAGGCTTCGATCAGGGAGGGTAGGTCTGAGGCTGTCTGTCCTAGTGTGAAGAGACTGAGGAGGCGCGCCGGTCTAGACTCAGGGGCTTGGACCGCCGAAGTGACCAGCGCCAGTAGGGGGTGGGGTTCCCTGACTTAGCAGCAGAGCGGAGCACTCCCCTGACCCAGCGGCAGGCGTCTCCATCTAGGGCGTCAAGGCGAGCTACGCTCTGTTGGGCATCAGAGGGAAGAGGAAATTTCCCCCCATCAGCGGTGAAGTGCACCTGAAGTTCCGCCAGTACACCCAGGATTTGATCAGCCACTTTATCAGAAGAGATAGGGGGACTCCCAACCCTATCATGTAGACTGATGGGGTGACACTTGTCACCAGGGCTCTGCGGGGTGGGGACCAGGTAAACACAAACTGGCGGCATGCTCAGATGAAAAAGGCAGCTGACCAGCAGGAGAAGGCCAGGTCGCAAAGAGAGAGTACATTTAGGTTAAGGGCATAGGCTAATGCTTCGCCAGTGCCAGCGAGGAGAACGGAGAAGGCTGAGGTTATTGGTTGGTTCATCATTTCATGGAAGCGGCTGATAAGAATTAGACTGGGCTCCCAGTCTGGGTGTGCGAGCACCCAGTGGAGAGCCCAGAATGCCAAGGGCACAGCGGTCCATGCAACTAGAAGAAGGGGAGATCTAGTGGGGACGTGAGGAAAGTAAATGCTTACAAACATACTGAAGGCCCCCAAGGCAAACCAGATGGTTGCAATGGGGGCAACTGCAAGTCTTGTGGGGGCAACCCCCAAGGGTGGGAGATTCAGGGAGGATGACGACTCTTCCAGGGTTTGCAGTTGCTGGCCTTCAGTTACAGGTAGGTGAGTCTGTGCGCCAGAGAGGGGCGGCACAGGGCCCACCGCGTGGGCAGGTGTGTCGGAGAGGAAAATGGACCCACAACAGCGTTTGGGCCAAGCCCCCTTGGGCGGGGTACTCTGGAGCCCTCAGGTGGGTGGGATTAGTGGCGGATGAGCCAGGTGTGGGGGATAAGCTTGTGGGCATTGGGGCGGGGGCACCCTGAGGCTGCTCCAATAGGGGAGTGGTCTCAGAAATCCCAATAGCAAAGCAAACAGATGGGTTCACGTTAGATGAGTATGTAAAAATGGACAAAGAATTGACTCTATCATCGAGAATGAGGCGGTTTACCACAGATACAATCCACCACTGCATGGTGGGGTCGAGTGACTGGATGACCCATTTGGTAATCATCGGGATAATTTTTGGAGCTGCGGTGCACTTTGTCAGATTGATCGGCGGAATTTTGGTAAACAGACAGGTGGATTCCGTGGCAAGGCGTTTGGGGTATTCAGCTTTATTTTAGCGCAAAGCGTGTGTAGAATAGAGAATGAACTGATAACTGCCTATTCATCAGGGCAGTTGCCTTAAGTATTGGGAGAATCACATGGTGGGGATGCTGAGGGATTAGGTGATTGGGGATTGGCGATGGGATTTGGTTGGCTGATGGGTGGGGAGGGTGGAGGGATGCCCAAAATCTTGGAAAAAATCAAAAAAAACTTTTGAAGTTTTTCAAAAATTTTTGGGGCCAGACCAGGTCGATGGTACTGATCTGGACCTTAACCATTCAAGTTGGGCTGCTCATGTGGTTCATCTTTCCCATATTTGTCCCAGGGGGTGTGGCCTTGGTGCTCGGTTGTCCTCAACCCAGTCCAAACTCTCAATTTGATTGTCTACGTGATCCTAACTTCCCAGATCCGTTGGGGGGGGTAGGGGCAACTGGTCCAAGTCACTTGTAACCTGGTTTGAAACCCAAATCGAGTACAAATCTGATTTTCAGACCTGACCATTCTGGACCAGCTCCATTAGCCCAGAATTTGCAGACCAGGCTCTGATACTAGCGCTGGCTATTTCCTCAAAATTTTGGTACGTTTTCTTTGGTGAGTGAGGGGTCCCAGGGGCCCGCCCATGGCCCCTGCCTGCATAAACTCCTGGCAGGTCCCCTCTATTAATCTTACCAGGGCTGAGGAGGGGGGAGGGGAGAGATCTGATTCTTTTTAGGAGGAAGGGCAGTTAACCAGCGATCATCAACCACATGTGCCAGGGGGTTCACTTGGGCCTTTGGGCCCCTTTTTGTCCGGAAGGGATGCTGCTCCCTATCCAGTTGTAGGGGATGGTTCCCAGGACTTGCAGGAACCTCCACAGAGGGCTTCAGCTATGGGACAAGACTGAGAGGGTAAATATTTTGCCAGTGGGGCAAATTTCCTTGAAAGTTGGCTTTAGCCAAAGGAACAACCAAATTGTGACCATTCTTCAAAGTGAGGGATAGGGTATTTTTTCAAATTAGTACGGACATCCAACTTTCTCCACCAATCTACACACAAAATGATGGGGTACAAGAGGTTTTTAATAGCTTGGAAGTGGTCAGACAAACGAAATTTACCAAATTTATAGTCCACTAACCCATGGTTTTAGCGTAGGAATAGCTTGGGAAGCCCCAACTCTACCCATACCACCTGGCACGTAACTAAGCTCAAGGTAGTCGGCTGGGTTTTGATTCATAAAATTTTCAGAGGCCCCAGTATCCACCAAAACTAGTAGTGCTGATTTTCCTCTGAGGGGATGAAAGGGTAGCATTCAGTAGAAAAACCAAAATTGTCTTATTTAAAAAGAAAATGACAATAATTCACTGTTAAACGCTTCTTCAGGGTTTACCATTCCCCCAGGGTACGTTTTTGAATCATATAATGAGAGAAAAATTGGCCACTCTTACTGCTGAGGCCACATATTCCACCATATTTTCTGCAGTTTCATAAACATTTTCATATTTTAAAAGTAATTTTTTTTCCACCTCCTGAGTTCTGTGGATCATGGTAGGGGACCGGAGGAGTTATTCAGGCTTAATTCCATATACTGGAATGGGATCTTCATCAAAGCAATAAGAGAAGAGACCTAGCTCAGTAGTATATTGAGTAACATTGTTTTAAAAGCGTTTGAGTTGATAATAACCCTATGCCATTTTTGACAATGGGTTGCACAACGTTATCCTAGGCCAACACCACCAGGCTCTTCAGGGGGATCCCGCCTGCACCATCCAAATGTGGTTTTAAGAAAAAACAATTCTTTGGTGTCAATTTTATTATATTTTATTGAAAGTCAGGGAATCACTACTCATGGATCACAAAGCGTCCATATCCACCAGGTACGGGCAAGAAGGGTGAGTATTTTATGGTTGGAGATAGCAAGAATAACACTAGAATGCTCCAAATCTCAGAAAAATGCAAAAATAGTGGTGTGCCCCAACGTGTCCATGGCCACCCACTGGTGCACACCATGTGCACTATGCAAAGGTCTCACACAGAAGTAGTTCATATACAAAAATACAAAGGTTGGTCAGCTAATGTAAGGATAGTGTCTATAAACTCTCCTGTTCCCAGCATTGAAGTGCATGGTGAACAAGGCCAATGCCTGAAAACTAGTCGCAAGTAGTAAAGATACTAGAGCCCAGCAGAGAGTGCTTGAGCTATAATTATATAGGTCAAGAATGGCTATCATTATAGGAAATAAAAATGTAAACATGCGGTGCTCAGAGTGGTAAGGTATAGGTGACCCAGGTTGGAGGGAACCTGGGCGGTCTGATGGTGCATGGGCGGATAGATTTATTGTAGCTATAATTAAATGATTAACGTGGCATGAGACCTCCATGTAGAGGTTGCGCAAAGGATGGACCAAGACAGCACAAGTAAAATGGTGTACTAGCGAAGGTTTTATTTAAGGGGACTCAACCAATAGGAGAGATTGGTCACAATATGAGGAATTTAAGGGAATATAAAAACAAAAAATCTAAAGAAGCGGGTCTAAGCTGAGGCTATAATAGGTGCACACTTCCATTGGGCAATAAGCTGTACTTGGTTATTGACCAAACATGGGTAATTAATTTTAGGAGCAGCTGACCTGAGCTTGAAATTTTAAAAAACCAAACAGATTTTGAGACCCCATTAACCTAAAAACCAAAGCAGACCATTTTTATTCATCAAAAAGCTAGTTCGTTTTAATGCTCCTGCTCTTATACAGGGTTTAACTTCTTTTGCATCATATACCAAGCTGGGCATAATTCGCCTTAACCCAGCGTTGGTCTATGGTATGCTTGAGGTCAGGGAGCCTGTTAACTTTACCCTCTTGACCTCCTGATATGCTGCTTTGTCCTTAACGTTGGTCCCAATTATGATGTCATATTCGGTCCATGACAGATTTAGGCTACAGTTATCCTTGTATTAGAGTATGGACTAAGGATATGAATGATATTGAGAAGGATATGGCAAGGGCCGGAAGCCACAGCATTGAGAGAGAATTAGTGAATTGGCAACTGTTAATCGCCCTGCTAGCCCAAGTGACCTTCCTTAAGGAAGGCAATGCAAATTGGACATTTTTTGGAAGGTTACTCTCAATTGTCTCGTTGACATACCACCTGTTTTCATCCACTTCTCCAAAGTTGCGGTCAGGTTTAGCCAAGGGAGGTGACTCTAAGAACAGAACGATTAGGTCACTCCTTCATGAGGTCTAGGTGGCACAGGTACCGTGATCCAGTTGGCTGTGTACTTGCCTAAAAGGATGATTTCCAGCTTTTTTTTGTAGAGTGACGCGTTGCTCACGTTGGAATACTCCTTCAGGGTGTGCTACATCTTGGAGGGCACCTTAATTACTAGCTATGCTAGCCACGCAGTTATCTGAAAAGGCCAGTATCTTGACTGCTGGTTGGCCTTGTTCAGTGATGCCTGCAAGGCGCAAGTCTGAAGTGCATAGGAATGGATCTATGCTGGAGTTGTATAGCAATGGGCTGAGTAGATCCTCTTTCTGAGCCCTCTGCGAGGTGTGATTGTTTCAGACAGGAAGCCAAAGGCCGCAGAAAGTTATGGAGTCTGACTCTGTTAGAGCATTTTTATTCTATAATCTTGGTGGGAGCCTGAAGGATTTCAAACATTCCTTCAAGTATGGCCAACTGACGCGGTCATATGCCATTCCCTGTTCTAGGAATACCAGGGCACCAGATGCTTTAGATTGGAAGATAATGGTGATGAAGTGTACTTTGTTTAAAAAGATCCTCTTGGCATGATTTCAAACTGGTTTGGGGCAGAACTTTAGTAGCTGTTTTACCTAATCTGTTGGCTAGAATTTAGTTAAAATTTTTGTTTCTGTATTTGCTAATCAATTGGATGCCAGTTGGGCAGGTCCAATTTATAACTTTTTTAAACAGAATTATGACATAGGTGTCCTGTCCTCTTGGTAGAAGGCGGGTCTCCACCAAGCACTGATTCATTGAAGCCAGGAGGAGGCGGGTAAATTACTTAAAAATAATTTTTATAAATTTTGTAGGGTATCTCATCAGGTTCTGGGAATTTCATATGCGGCGCACAGAGAACTGTGTAACAAAGCTCCTCCTGTGTAATTATTTTATTAGATTATTGTTAGGCGGTGTGCTTTGGATTCTGCGATGTTCATGAAATTTTTAATTTTTTGGGGGTTGGTTGGGGTGTCGCAGTATAGTATTGTGTAATAGTGATTTACTTCCGCTTAGACCTCCACTCGGTCAGTTGCCACGATGCCATCATCTTTATTGACCTGTGTGCACATGGGATGGTTGCCACAGGAGTGGAAACCGTGGAAGAAGTACATTGAGTAGGTTTCGCCTTCCTTTATGAACTTGTCTTTTTTAATACCTTGATTCTGTGTTGGTGTTTATAGATGAGGGCGTTTAAGTGGGCAGACATTTCCGCCCACTTACGCCCACATTAAGGCTGTAGCCAGTCTTTGGGGTATTGAGCTTAAGGTGGTCTAGTTCAGCCAAGATGTGCTTAATTGTGGCAGTGTCAGCGGTGTACTTATTTGAGGCGCAATGGTGTGTTTTGTTAATAAATATAATCCTGAAATCTGCCCAGGTTGTGATGGGGGAATAAAAATGGAGTTGCGAATTTGGGGGTCATGGTATCGTTTTTGACCCAGTTGGATAGTTTGGTATTTTTATGCTGTCTGAGTGCATCTTCCTTCAGGTCAAAACCTGTGCAGGAGTGCGGGTTGCTAAAAGCTGCACTGAAATGAGTTGGTAGTCAAAGAAATCCATCTTTCTTGCAGAGAAGTTGGATAGGGTTGAATGGTAGGATTTTAGGGTGAGATGAAGTCATTGCGGCTCATTGAGATGAGCTTTCCCTTGTGCACATTGTGGCGAGTCATGTTAGAGAGGAGTGGGACCCAGGAGGGAGGGCATCATATAGGCTGAGGGATGCCTTCATTGCACGGAATTCAATGTGCCCAGGGGTGCCCTTAGGCTTAGGCCATCGGTCTGTGCTGGGTTGTCACAGAAGTTGAAGTCACCCAGCAGAATTATGTCTGGGGGAAGGTGAGTGTTAGAATAGTTTTGAGGAATTTTTTCCTCTCAGCTGGGGCTCATGGTCTTAGATGCTTGCTATTGTAATTGTGTCATGCTGGAAAAATATTGTTTCTACCAGGATGTGGCCGTGCATATAGGTGTTAGAATTTATTATTTTTAATCTTTTGTGATTATGGACAAACACCCCACAGTAGGAAGTTCTTACCTTTTGGCATTCTGAGACCCTGGTTGGCCAGGATCCTTCTTCCCCTGTAGACAGTGGGTTTATTGGATGGGCAAGATGTCTACAGGGGGCTTCCATAGAAAGTACAGCTTTATAACTTGGGACTATTGAGCCATGGCTCCCACGTTGTCTAACATCCCTAAAGTTACTGAGGTTCCCACAGCGCCTCAGGAGCGGTTGGGAGGGCCATCCAGCCCTATCCTTTTGCACCATTTTTTGGTATTGGTTCAGGTGATAGGACCATTCCCACCTGCGTGGGTGCGTTAGCCCTTTCCCTTTGCTGCAATTTGCACGGGGTTATTAGTGAGTGGGTTTAAATTGATCTCTTCCTCCTGTGCCTCTTGGTGATCTGTGGTGTGCCCGTTGCTCTCCGAGGTTTTGAGATTTGCCCTTGGGGTGTGTGTCCTGTCTGTGCGCAAACAGTGGATACAAATTGTCTGGATAAATTTAGGTTTTTGGGGCTCATTTGGGGCTTCCATCAAATCTTTGAGAATTGTCTTGTCCTGGTTCAATTTATCAGTTTGTTTGGCTCAGGATTTTCCATGTCTTCCTATATTTGGATGGTGGTAGTGGAGGAGGACGTGACTGATGCTGCCATTGCCGCGGCACATTTACAGGCCACCTGTGCCATATTGCGCACTTTTGGCGAAACTGGGTCTATGATGTTATACTTTTCGTTCTCCCTTAAGGAAGGTGTGATTGATGTCAATGATTATGGCGAAATCTTTATTGTCTTTGTTTATAGTGTCATCGCAAAAGATGGGGGTCATTAGACCCCTCCTTTACAGGGCCTGAGTGTATCTTGTACCCCAAGGCGCTGCAGTGGTTGCAAATTGGTGGTGCGCTTTCTGGTGTGATGTAGGACACTTTTTAAACACCTCCCATTGGGTAGATGGAACATCATTGTGCACAGGATTTTCAAGAGTCTTCATATACCTCAGGGAGTGGGCTGATTATGGCTATTGCCTTACCTGGTCACAGGTTGAGCATCAGGTGGA